>MU129243.1:22423-45160 GCA_014904985.1 Hydnum rufescens UP504
CGGCCGGTGCCTGAAGCCTTCATCACGTTTCCCCTACAGATTCAGGGTAAGCACACTCGATACGAGATGCTAGTGTAATTGCTCTGTGGGAATTTATCTTGCACGTGCACGCCTCACACAGCGATCTGGACAGTCTGAAGGCGACACCCCTTTTCGAAGAAGCCTACTAGGCCATCTCTCTGCTAGTTAATTTTTTTCCCCAGACCCCAGCTGCCTCAGAAGAATCAGGGGGTTGCTCAATCACCTGAGCCAATTGCCCACACCCTTGTGCCCAAACAAACTGCAGTGCACCAATTCTGGAAACAGACTCTGGTGCTCACTGCATTGCATTTGTTTGGACTCAAGGCAATTTTGATGCATGATTCAGGAGCTGACTCAGCCATGTGAAACTTGGCATTGAGCATGGCACTGGGCGACAATGGCCAACCTTTTCTCTGAGCAAGTGCAAGGGTGCTCCATCAGTTGCATCCAGCCAATTGCATCTGACAAGTGGCACTCTCAGCTTGGGTCAGGCAATTTCAATGGCCAAGGGCATTGAAGATTTTCCTGAAGGATGGGAGTGTGACCAATCTTTGAGTGATGAAATCATAAAATCTCTTCAGCTGTGAGTGCAATATTTTGAGACCCAGCAAATGGAGCCTAAGGTGGTGCTTAGGATCATGGCATCATGAGTAATCCAGCAATATTGGCCCTCAAGTGAGCTTAAGGACAATGATGATGAGGCATATGCATCAGATATAGCCACAGATGGCACATCTGCTGATGAAAAAAAGACAGCAAGCCTGAGTGAGCTCATTATTTTGGAGAAAATTGCTGATTTCTTATAAACTTTTTGGAATCAGGGAGCTAGGATTGACTAATTGCAGTGATAACAAGTGGTCATGAAGCCAAGCAAGCAACAGGAGGAAAAGGGCACAACACAAGGCTGATCCTGAAAGGCAAGCCTTGCCCCTGTAAATTGAGCTTTGTCAACTGACCTCCCCAGTGCTGATTTGATAGGAGTGCAAAAGAGCAATTGAGGGACATCAAAAGATATGTAAGATGCTGCTTGGCTGAGGCATGCAACAATGCTCATATGCATGCTCAAGCTATATATGCACTTTTATGCCTGCATTTAATCCATTTTTGGAACAGACAGCACCCCATTCAACTTTAAAGACATTGCCAATTCTTCAAAGCCAAAGATAAATCCTGAAGTGCTTCAGGGGCCAGTGGAGAATCTCTTGAAACGAGGTTACACCCTCATCAATGGCAATGGGTCTCTGCAGTAAGGGCAAGAGAATTGTTTATGTGACATTGCCTCATTTTTTGGGGTCTGAGAGCATGGTGGGCTCTAATTGATAGCATCACCACTGCCTCCTCTTTTTTTTTTCAATAATGCTGAACAAGCCTTCTTTTCAAGATGCAATTCTGAAGTAATCTCTGCATTTGCAGACAAGCACAAGCCTTCAATAAAGAAGAGCTCTGCAGACAATGCCATGAGGGTGAATCCTGCACACTCATATGTGCAAAAGCCTGGGAATGAGCCTCAAGGTTATGAGATTATCAACACTGGCTGGCATGCCATTGGGAGAAAAACAGTCTGTTCTTTAAAAAAAATTACAACTTCAGCCAATGGCAGCTGATGAGCCACAATGCCCATGCAGAAAGAAGAGTGGGCCCTTCTTGAATTTTGTGGGCCAATATAGGTGAAAGTTCCAGGACACAGCTGAGCTCATTCACAGGCTTGATGACCTCAGCGAGCACATTAATACCATATTTGAAAACCTCTCTCCACTCAGCTGTGCCAGCCACAAATGCCTTTGAAAAGCCCTATTAACTCATCCCTGGTCCAAGATGATGGCCTCTGTGGATCATTGCATTTTCCCTGGCTGCAGCTTTGCTTGGAACTGGTCCACTGGGAGCCACTATGACACTTGTGGCCATCTCTTTGATTGGACCCCCTTAGTGGCAGTGCAGGCTCCCTATGGGGCTTACCTTGTCCTCCACTCCCTCAAAGAAATTTTATTCTTTGAGACTGGAGCTGTCATTTTCCTCAGGGGTGGAGAGATATGTCATTCAGTTTTGGGTGGAGAGTGGCAGCACCAGCCTGGAGAGAGGGCCACTATTGCTCACTTCTCTCATGAATCAGTTTGGAGGGCAATGGGCAAAGTGTATGACTGAGAGAGTGACAGCTACTATGGGCTGAAGGAGGAGCTGAGGGCAGAGATTGAAAAATTGAAAAAATGAAATTGTTGTCATGATTTTTTTTCCTCTGTTAATGTATGCCACAGCAAGCAGGAGTTCAAAGGGGAGCTCTGCTAGAGTCCAAGATATGGGATCAAGAAAGAATTGAGGGAGTCGCAGGGTCAATCTGAATTTTAAGGTCTGAATAAAGGAATGGTCTTGGAGTGGGGAAAATGAGTCATCTGCTGAGTTGATTTGATCAAAGCTGAGGGAGAAATTGCACATCCACCAGCTGAGAGCACTGCAATGGCCCCTATTTATCATGTGTGTGAGTTGGTGGGTTGGACCCATGGGCCTTGGCATCCTGGTTTACATAATCCAGACTCACACTCTGCCACTGCCCTTGAGGCACTGGGTGAGTGGATCTGGGTCTGGTGGGTTAAAAAAAAAAGTGCAAGCTGGAGTGGATTGATAAGAATTGGATTTGTTTGAGGAGGTAGTTGGGTTCAGGTGGGATTTGTCCCCAGTGCCAGATGAGCCAATTAACAAATTAATATTGGTGGGGGCAATTTTCATCCACTCAGAGTGCCCTTTATCAGCAGAGTCCTCCATCCATGTGCTGATTGCCATCCTGGCCTGGCAAAGCACACAGTGCAAGCAGAGGCCAAAGTGGGCAGCCCCAGGGCTGCCTTTCCACTCCTTGCTGAGCTAAGAGCCCTTTTCCACTTTGATATGCTTTTCTATGCTCTGTAAATGCTATAAAAGACCACCCTTGGGGCTTTCCAAATGTCAAGGATCCTTTCCACTCATCCAAGCAGCCAAGGCTCTCCCACTGTCCAGGGTCACCCTTGCCTGCTTGGTAATCACTCAAATGGTGTCAGTTAGCTCCAGAAAACTGTACAGCAGCTCTCTCTTTCCACACTGGTTGCTTTTTCTCTAGTCTTGGGCTCCAAACTTCACTGGATTTCTCTACCCCAAACCAGAGTGGCTTGCTCTTTTAATACTTGTGCCACATAATGGACTGCATGAATGGCTCCTGTGACAAAGGCTGTCAACTATTCTATCAGATCCACCCTGACCCAGTTGTTGACTTTGGAACAAGCAATTGCATATGTGGGTGTGGCCTGTGGCAACACCACCAACCCCTAGAGGTATTTCAGTTCACCTTGATACCCAGAGCAATTAAATTGGGTTAACTCTGAGCAGAGTGCAGCCTCTGCTAAACCTGGCATGGCTCAGAAGAAATCAAAGTCTAAAACCATGCTTGATGGCCCAGTGTTCACTTCACAGGCAAACAGCTCACAATCCAATGAGCCTAATGCATTATTAGCCACTGCTGCTCACTCCTTGGGCAGTGGCTCATTGGCAACATCTTGCAAGGCCACCCTGGAGGAGGGGAGACAGGGAAAACTTTTCAGCCCAGTGGAGCAGGTGCATTTTGACTTTGCTCACACTGACACTCATCTCTTCTGACCCATTATGCATGCAGGGTGGGTATAAAATCCCCCCCTAACAGCCACTTGCCCCCCCTGGAAGGGTGCCAGCAGGAAGGCTGTGAAGCTGAAAGTCCTTCACTTTACAATGTTGTTTGTTGTTGAAGGATCAGACACCCATGGTGAATCAGCAACTTGGCCAAGATACCCCACCAAACTGCAGTGAGTTCTACTTTTATCTTTCACATTCAGTATTCTGACACAGTCTTGAGGTTTGAGAGCCTGAAGTCACAAAAATATGTCAAAGACTTCATTCTTCCAGAAGATGCCACAGCTGCAGACACAATTGGTGGTATCTTTAGTGCTCTTGGATCCATCCCTCACTATGATGTGCAGGAATTTGTCTTTATGAAACCTGTGAAGATGGGCATTGCAGGGAGCTCTGTCATGAAATCACAACCCTTGATCCCTCATGTTGAGCTGGACCCACAGGGTCTAACAGAGCAAGTCTCCCACTCTATTGCACTGCTTACTTCACCAAGTTTTCACTCACTTCAGTTATCCATGAAGGGTTTGAAGTGATTGAGAAGGTGGCAAAGGTTATTGTTGATGCTGTGAAGAACCTTAGAGGAAGCCTTGTTCTTAGGGAATACAATCCTACCCCCTTTGCAGAATTTTATAGGGAGGTTCAAAATGATGAATTAGTTGTGAGTACTTTTCTTTTCCTCCAGCAATCTGAGCTGAGCTGGAGCCTTTCTTAGGAAGCCAACAAGGGGATGGAGGGGCTGACAGCCTTCTTGGATCTATGAATGGCACAACCTACTGACTTGGAAGCCAGCCTTCACCAAGATTTCCCATCATGGGACACTCCTGGGGCCACAGTGATGATGATGTGCCTGTCAGGCAGGGAACTGGGCTTGCCTCTACTATTTAACAACATCTTTGCCTTTCTCCCAGATGAACTTCCCCTCTCCCACACCCACTATGAGATCTTTATTCAAATCCTATCAAGGTTTGCCTTGGTGGCTACCTTGGAAATTTGTAAATACTCAGAGGTGTGTTTTTTTTTTGGCAGCTGCATGAGAGAGTACTCAAGAACTCTTCAAAGGCACTCAAGGCAAGATGACAGCAGGCCAAGAACAAGCCTGACATAGGCAATGGGTTGTTTCTCAATTCCAGGAGGTACTATCCACCACACTCTCAGCCACAATAGAGACACTACTTTGGACCTCTTAGGCTGGCTTCCACTACACAGGAAGGGACCTAAGAGGTCTCAGACTGCTAAGTAACCACAATGCCAACAGAGGCTGCTCACAGGGTCTGACCCTAGGGTAGCTCATGGAGCCTCATTTTATTGTCCATTGGAGCTCCTGGCTTCATGCATAGAAGCTCCTGCAGTGCAGCAATCTGTTTATTTCAGCTGCTTTAAGGCAGTATTGGAGCTGCTCACATGCTGTTAATACTATTGTAGCTGCCCTGGAACTCCATCCCATAGAGAATCAGAGCTGCTCATCTTCCTGTAGCTGCTGTTAATGGCCCAAGGAGCAGCTCCTATTATTGATATCTTGAGTTGCTCATTTCTCCATTCAGGAGCTGCTCAACTCACAGCAGCTGCTCATTTCACAGCAGCTACTTGTCTCCAGCAGCTGCTTGTCTCCAGCAGCTGCTTGTTGAGGGTTGGGGACTGTTGGGGGGTTAGGGTTAGGGTTGGATTGGGTTGGTTGGGTTGGGGTTGTTGAGGGTTGGAGTTCACATGGTACAGGTTGGGAACATCTACCCCCATGTCTAGTAGTATAGTTGATGGTTGGGGACTGTTAGGGGTTGGGTTTAGGTTAGGGTTGGAATTGGCTGGGTGTATGTCTACCCCTGGTTGGGGATTGCTGACTAATCACCCTTACATGTGCTGCTGTAAGTATGATTAGTCACCAGAAATGTTCCAATGGCAGGATTTGAACCTGTGACCTCATTGTAGGGCCTGGGATTTTGGCAGTTTAGACCACTGGACCTTCAATCCCCTCCCACCCACCCATGATTTTTTGTACTACAAGTAGGTGCATTCAAGCCTAAGGTATATCAGCTAGTTATGCAGTAGATTGGAGCTGCTATGGAATGGAAAGGAGCTGCTGGCACTAAATGTCAGTAGCTGCATCCTGATATAGCAGTTGATTATTGGTCATTATCGGAGCTGCTGGCTCTCAGAGGTGCTGGAAGCACAGCCACATATTGGCTCCACAGAGCTTATGAGCAGCTCTTTGGATGTTATATCAGCTGCTATAGAAGTGATAGGAGCTGCTGGCTCTGAATCTCAGCAGCTGCACACCATATGGCAGCTGATTACTGTTCATTATAGGAGCTGCTCATTCTCAATATACCAGCAGCTGCTAGGAGCACAGCCACATACCAGCTTTTCTGATGATATATCAGCTACTTTGGGATGGATAGGAGGTGCTGACCTGAGTCTTAGCAGCTGCATGGGCACATAGCAGCTGATTATTGTTCATTATAAGAGCTGCTAGCTCTGAGGGTAGCAGCTGCTGCTGTAAGCACAGCCACACAGCCACAGATCAGGACCTATGAAGAGCTCTTCTGATGATATAGCAGCTACTATAGCATGGGTTGGAGTAGCTGGCTCTCAGTATGACAGCAGGTGCTAGAAGAAAGCCCTGATAGCAGCTGAGTGCTGGTGATTGCAGGAGCTGCTGGATATCAGTGCTGGACCTCTTAGGTCCCTTCCTGCGTAGTGAAAGCCAGCCTAAGAGGTCAAAACTTGTTTCCCTGGGCTGCTCTCAGCCTTCCTCCCCTCATTGACTGAGAGCTTAGCTGCATCACAGTAACCCCTGGGTTGGAAGCCTTTGACTATGCCCTAAAAGACTTAATGTCTGAGAGGTTACTGGCCCTCCTTACACTCCTCTCCAGGGTGAAATTTGAGCCTTTGGCTCCAGCATTGACCTTAGCTTGGCAGGTTCCATTTCAATGCCAGGTGGGCCAAAATCACTGAGAACATGGAGGAAAATCCCAAGGATTTGATGAGGATCATTGTCTGTTATCTACTTTTGGTTCATCATCCTTGCTGAGACTTGCACTTAACGTGCTCTCTGCTCAGCACTTTTTATCCCAGTCCTTCCATCCTGACAAGTTTGTTGTGCCCAAGTCCAAGGGGTCCTTCTCATCCATGAGGACTAGCATCACTTGGCTTCTAATGGCATTCAAACTTGCCTAGCATGGTCCATTCACTTCACCTGACTTCATCACTCTACACTCCTTTCACTTTGTGGCACCTGCTCACTTCACAGCACTTGATTGCTTCCATCACTTTGTGGAGCACATTTGCTCTTCATGGCATTCATTCTCACAGCATTCATCTTGCTTCTCACATTATTCATTCTCCAGAAAGACCATGTAGGATCTCATGGAAGTATCTAGGAATATCTTATCCCTTGGTTCTGAATACTAGGACAAGAGCTATTGGATACACACTTGGAAATTGTGTCATTACTCTGCTGGAATCACTCACCAACAAAGTGAATGGGGAGACTGGTTGTAGCTGTATATAAAAATATTGCTAGCTTCTCTTCTAATGTTACATGTTTGGAATCACTGAGAGAGGCATGTTTCTGAAGTGCAACAACAAGTCTTCAGAAGACATGCTTCCAAACTCCAAGCTGATCCTGGATTTGGTCAGGATGGCCATTCAGTAATTCTTCAATCCACAACTGCCCAGTAAGGCATGAAGTATGGTATGGCTGTTTATCAACATATTGTTTGTAGTATATGGCAGTCATGGTTGCCATACAAAACACACCAAATGCTGCAGCATACAATGCCTTCTTTGAGAGTGGGAAGGTCCAACATTACTACTGGCAACAGGTGCCATGGTAAAGCTGAGAAAGTACTGTGTATTATGAATGCATACTGTAGGACAAGTGTATATTTCAGAAATACCTAATGGTAGTAGTGAAAATGTGGACTACTGATTTATACATCACATATAGACCAGATTTTGTGCAGCCAAAGGAACCCTTAGAGATAAGGTATCACTCTATGTAATATTGATTTTGGACAAATCACTAAGGTCAAATTTGATGATTGTCAATTGACATCAAAGAAAATTGTGCCTCATTGGGCCAGCAAAATGACCTCAAATGGTACTCCTTTTGAGGTCAGCCCAGGTGGCTGACTGAGGTGTTTATTTTAATAATAAATAAATAAATAAATAAATAAGTCAATAAGAACAAAACAGGGTATAATATGGTGATAATAAATAAATAAATAATTATAAATGGATTATCCCCAATAAACCCATATGGCCTGCTGCAAGTCTGAGATTCTCTAAGTCCCAGTTTTGGCCATTTTTTTGGCCATTTTGGCCAATTCTGGGCCAGGAGGTGAAAACCATGAAAGACTGAATTTGGCCAAAATAGTGATGGGACCTACTTAGGTACCATTATCTGCCCAGAAATGGTACCCAACTGGGTAGGCTTAGATGACTGACCAAGGTGGTTATACTAGAACAGACAGTACTCAGTCTTCAGAAAAAGAACTGTTATTGAGAATAGTACCTAGAACAGATGGTACTATGGTAGATCCAAATAAGTAGCTAAACTACAAAGGAAGAGATAACAGAGCTAACCTCAGTCTTCAGAAAAAGAACTAAGGGGCACAGGAGCCTCAGAAGTAGTATATACTGAAGTACACAATAGGAATGCATGTTTGATCAAGAAGGTGGGCATAGAAGGAATTAAAGAAGGAATTAAAGGGGGCATGAATCAGAGGTACCAAAATTGGGGCAACACTGAAATAGGCATAACCAATGAGGTTTCTGTATCCAGCTGCATCACTGAGCTTACTGCATCTGGCTGTACTCCAACATTACCCAACCCACAGCCTGCTGACCTACACCTCATAGTATGAGGGCAATGATGACAATCAAAATGCTGATGATCACAGCAAAGATGATGAGAACCCCCCATGACTGAGCTGGGGGAAAGAGGAGGTGAGGGTGTATGAGGATACAGGTGCCATGTGTGAAGATTGATGTAGGATGAAAGTTTGCTGGCTAGCTCCAAGGGCAGAAGCAGATGTCAGTTCACTCCTGACAGGCTCTTCACAGACTCTGAAGAAGGGACTTACTGTTAGGCCCTTCCTGCCTTCAGAGTCTTCAAAGTGGCTTTTGATTTTCCTGATACATAAGCATCCCACACAATGTATAAGCCTTTCTACAAGCATCTATGATATATCATTGACTACAGCTAGTCCATATCACATCCTATTCTCCACTGAACACATGCACATCTTGCAGAGAGTGATCAAGCATTGAAGTAAACCAACCCATTGAATAATAACAGAAATACAGTCTCCCATCTATACACTGGCTGAACCAGATTTTGATTTGACAGTCATTGGAGCTCCCAACCCTTCTTCTATGCTGGATGCTAAAAGATTAGTTGTTGAGGTGAGATGTGAAAAGTTCATCCCACCAAAATGGCTCAACTTTTTATTTCACATGCCAACAAAAGTTAAACAGGTAAGGTGAGCAGAATTGAGCAGGCCTAGTAGGCACACTCAATTCTGCTCACCTCACCTCAACTTCTTTTATTTTTAACTTTTGTTGGCATGTGAAATAAAAAGTTGAGCCAAGACAAACTTTTCATGTCTCACCTCAACAACTAATCTTTTAGCATCTGGGCCCCTAATGGTGTCCCTTGTATTAGCATTAGAGATCCAGGTCCCATGATGCTAGGGGTTGACAGATCAGTTGGAAGTGGAATACACAACTTTTCAGTCTACTCATTTCTAGACCTCAACTTTTCTAGGCTGGTAAATCTTATGGCCATGTGAATAGTGTTGCCACAACTCAGCTCTGCTTGGCTTCTACTCGACTCTGTTCGACTTCTGGCAGTTTCTGTTGGCTTCAGCTTTGAACCTGAGAGTTGAGCACAAGTGGAGTTGTGAAGTCAACTCAAGTCAACTTGAGTGGATCCAACATGCAGTGGGTGTGGGGCACTGGGGCCATGTACTCTGGCTCATATGTACCACAGTTTGTATGTCCTCCCTGCAGTTTTTGTTTGTGGGGGGTCATTCATGGGATTCATTCATGGCATGTCATTCCATGGGTTTCTGGTTAGGCATTCATGCAGGTTCTGGCCAGGATCTAGAGAAATAATAATGGGTTACTTGAAAATGAATGCAACACAAAAAGAGCAGCATATGCTGCTCTTTTTGCACCACAAGAATAAGAAATAAAAAAAATAAAACTTACTTTGTAGTACCCCACACCTGCTGCAGCAGGTGTGGGGTACTGGGGCCATACTCTGGCTCACATGTACAGCAGTTTGGACTGGTCCCCCCAGGTCCCATCATTCAGGCATTGATAGGCAGGGTTACAGGGGTTTTGCATTGGTATTTGTTGGCACAAGAAGTGAAGACCTACAATAGAATAAAAAGTTGTGAATTAGTTAAGAATTAAATGCCATGCAAAAAGAGCATGCTGCTCTTTTATGCACCTGTGGGGGGTTGGGACTCACCTTATATAGGGCCACACACCCACCATGGCAGGTGTGTGGTTCCTGGGGCCCTTATTTAGCATGGTTGCATCCTTGTTTGGCATGTTTCCATGTGTCACATTGTTTGGTGCATTGTCATGTGTCAAATTGCTTGGTGCATTGCCATCTGTTGTGTCACTTGGCATGTTGCCATTTGTTGCATTGCCATGTCATGTTGCCATTCGGGCCCTCATCATTTCACAGGTTTTCATCATGCCTTGGACCAGGCCTCAATCTAGAATAATAAAAGATAAAAGATGCATTAGTATAAAATTTCAAAGCAGCACAAAAAGGGCAGCTTTTGTTGCTCTTTTTGCACCATTGTATCCACTGGCAAAAAAACTCACCTTGTGACCACACCCACAGTGGGGGGTGTGTGGTCATTTGGTTGCCTTTCCAGGCAGCTGCCTGTGTGGTTTGTGGAGATTTGAAGCAAGATGGAAACTCAATGCCAGGAATTGCCAGTACCCAAAAAGCACCCAAGTGCTGGTGCTACAAGCACAATACATAGTAATAGCAGGTATATAGACATGGAATAAATTAATATTCAGTAAATATTTTCCCAAAAAATGAAAAAGACAGTGATAGTGAGTTAGAGCTCAATAAGGCATGATATCCCTAATTGCAAAGTGGATTGGGCCATTTCTATGGGTCAGAATTGGCCCAAATTTAAATATATTTATGGTATATATGCACCCTGCATGGGTGACTAATTATACCAGATGTTCCTGCCATTTTTCAATTTTTCACACCTTCAATTCCCTAAATAGGGAATTGAAGGCATGAAAAATTGAAAAATGCCAGAATCATCTGATATAATTAGTCACCCATATAGGGTGTATATATATCATCACTATATTTAAATTTGGGCCAATTCTGATGTGTGGAAGTGACCCAATCCACTTTGCAATGAGGCATATCATCCCTTATTGAGCTCTGGCTCATTATCATCCTCTTCTTCACATTTTTAAACAAATATTTATTATATATTCTATATTCCATGTCTACATGCTTGCTATTAATCTGGATTGTACTTGTAGCATCAGCACTTGGGTGCTTCTTGAGTATCAGCAATTGCTGGCATTGAATTTCACAAGTATGCAGCCACACACCCAGCAACAGAAAGGTGAGCACATGACCATGACCACAACAGCAACAGCAGCAGCAGCAGCAACAGTGCAGCCCCAGCACATAACCACAACCACACACCCACTGATGCACCTCAGTCAGCCACTTGGGCTGACCTTAATAGGCAGGACAAATCCCTCATCCAGTCAGCCTAAGAGGCCTGTTTTTTCTTTGATGTCAATTGACAATCCTCAAATGGACCTTACAGGAAATTGGATGGGACTAATATCAATGCTACATGGATCACTGAATGGCTGATTGGAAAGGTGTTGGAAAACCTGGAGGATGCCATTTAGAGGGTCAGCAGGCAATACAGGATTATCGGTGATAGTCACAATTATGTATAATGAACTATTTACTGTTCATGTGGATGTGTACATGACTGGGCACAATTCAAGGGAATACAAGTAAAATAGACTGATGGTCTGCACTCCAAGAAGAGCACAGGAACCAAAAAGGATCAAAAGTCCTTGGGAGTGGGGGTGTTGGAAAGCTGTGATTCAGGCACACAGAATGCACCCACACACAGCTGGATCAACAACCCCATCCCCCTGGAGGACCACATGGGGGAATTAAGACAAGATTGAGAAAAGTGCTCAGATCACAGCATAAATAGGCTTGACAGATTTGGGTGAATGAGACAAATCTAATGAGCCTACCAACATCCCGAACGGACAATATTTGATGATCCCAGGCACTGTTGAGTGGGAGCAGGGGAGCAGATGAGGAGCACTGAGGCCAAAAGGTATCAGAATGTCTTGCAAGTGGGGTGTTGGAAAGCTGTGATTCAGGCACACATAATTCACCCACACACAGCTGTCCCAGAAACCCCCAACCCCCTGGAGGACCACATGGGGGGATTGGGACAAGATTGAGGATAACGAAATGAGAAGTGCTCAGATCATGGTGTGAATAGGCTGGACGGATTGGGTGAACGAGACGAATCTAACGAGCCTACAAACGTCTCGAATGGACAAGATTTGATGATCCCAGGCAATGTTGAGTGGGAGCAGGGGAGGAGATGAGGAGCACTGAGGCCAAAAGGTATCAGAATTCTGGCAAGCAGGGGCATTGGAAGGCTGCAATTCAGGTGCACGGAATGCACCCACACACAGCTGGACCAACAACCCCCATCCCCCTGGAGGACCACCTGGGGATTGGAACAAGATTGAGGATAACGAAGTGAAAAATGCTTGGATCATGGTGTAAATAGGCTTGGCAGATTCGGACGAATGAGACGGATCCAACGAGCCTAAGAATGGCCTGAACAGACAAGATGTGATGCTCCCAGGAGATGTTGAGTGGGATGAAAGCAGGAGATGAAGAGCACTGAGGCCATCCACTGAGGGTGGGGGCATTGAAAAACTGTGATTCAGGCACCTAGCAGGCACCCACACACTGCCCTAGCAACAACACTCATTCCCCTGGAGGATCACATGAGGTGATTGGGAAAGGTTTGAGCTGTTGAGTTGAAGTTGCCTTGCATTCTTTTGAAGTAAGCTTGTTGGAGAGCTGAGCTTTGGGCACACAGAGTGTGCCCACACTCAGCTTCTCCAACAAAGCCATGGTCCCAGTGGGAGCTGGGACCATTTCATTCAAAATGAGGTGTGTGTTCAAACAGTGGACTCAATGCAGCAGTTTCCATAATTAGCAAAGTGCCCATGTACACAATTGAACAGCAATTTTGCTGCCACTCATGTCCATAATTTCATCATATCTTTCTTTCTCCCCTTTATGTCCATATTTTGATGTGCAGTATTCCTGTGTACATATTCCATACTACACATATGTATGTACAGTATTAGCCTCCTGACCTCTCCCTCAGCTCTTTTTCCAATGTCCATTTAAATATGTCCCTGCAGCCAGGGGGCATGGACACTATTCAAAATGAGATATATATGTATGAGAAGATGGGAGGCCACTGGCAGCAGTTAGGACTCCACTCAGTGGTGAAGGGCCTTGTCACATGTCACACAATCCCATGACTGACTTTTGGATGGTTGTGACACATGGGGACCCAATATTAAAGCACATTTTAATCTGAGTGCCTCTAACCAATAGGAAATTTCAACAGTTCTTATATTGGATTTCTGGCATCCACATAGGGATGTTCCTTTGGGTGCTGAATATTCCATAAATTAACAATTTCCTCCCCAGAGCCTTCCATGCATCCAATTGCCCTGCACCTGCACACATAGGATATCCAGATACATTTATAACATCCCCCCAAATTTCATATCCATTACTGCAACATCTGAGTTTCCGATAATATTTTCAAGTTTCACTGAAATAGACCCTCCAGTTTGAGCACTTCCACAGTTCCAATCACTCTGATTTTTTGTAGGCCTCACCTGATCACCATTTAAGGCTCAACCTTGAAATTCCACTCCATTCCAAGGACTTTTGACATGGGTCATGTGATCAAGGTTTCCCTCTCCCCCTCCTTCACTCAGTGATCCCATGTCTACAGAGTTAGGTGTCACCAGGAGTAGTAGTATGTGACAGTGCATGATTCAAATTTCAGGACATTTGATGGAATATTCATTGACTTATTCAAGAAACATTCCAGACCCATTCAATTTGAGGTCAGAACTGCATATTTCCAAAATATGCAGTTCTGACCTCAAATTGAATGGGTCTGGAATGTTTCTTGAATAAGTCAATGAATATTCCATCAAATGTCCTGAAATTTGAATCATGCACTGTCACATACTACTACTCCTGGTGACACCTAACTCTGTAGACATGGGATCACTGAGTGAAGGAGGGGGAGAGGGAAACCTTGATCACATGACCCATGTCAAAAGTCCTTGGAATGGAGTGGAATTTCAAGGTTGAGCCTCAAATGGTGATCAGGTGTGGCCTACAAAAAATCAGAGTGATTGGAACTGTGGAAGTGCTCAAACTGGAGGGCCTATTTCAGTGAAACTTGAAAATATTATGGAAACTCAGATGTTGCAGTAATGAATAAGAAATTTGGGGGGATTGTTAGTAGTGTGAAATTCTCACAACAGCAGGGCCATCCATTGTCATATCTATCCCGCCAGTTCTGTACTCTTTGATCATTGAAACCCTTCTCTTCCCTTTCCTTTTTCTTCTTTTTCCCTTCCTCCACAAAGACTGGTGGAAAGCTTCTCCCACAGGGAGTTTGGTGCTGCCCCAGGTTTAGCTAGATTCCTTGCTTATGTAATAGCATAGATTCACTGTACTAGCTTACCCGCCAAGCCCCAAGAATGTATCTTTTACTTCCTTGAAACTCGTGCCTTTGCATGGTGCTGGAACAGCACACTGTGCAACAGGCCAACTTCTTCCATAATGAGACCTACTATGGACTCTCTAGGAATCCCATCTAAGGTGAGTACTATGCCCTTATATGTGCTTACGAGTCCCCAGCTGGGTCCTGAACCCCCACCTGGGAGTTCCCTACTGTCAACCCTTAATTCAGATATGACCGAATTAACACTGGTGGAGTGTGTAAGAATGACTCCAACACGGTCACATTCCATTACACCGACTGTCTTCTGACATGCCTATGGGCCATTTGAAGATGGTGACCCTAGCCCCCTATCAAATTGGGTGGATACCTCAAGAGGGGTGGACATTCCCCCCAAAATTCACAACAACACAAGTCATCTAGAAGTCTTGGGGTCAGACCACTGCACCTTGAAAAAGTCTTTCGTTGGACCCGAGTCATCCCTGAGTACCTGTTCAACTGCTTCCAGCCTCACGAGAATGGCCTGGAAGCCTGCACACAAGATTACGTCCTTGCATCTAGACCCCCAAATGACTAATGACCAAAAACTACTAAAGGGATCAAAACAGGGTACCCACTTCCTTCAAGCTACTGTGTCTATGCCTGCCCCATGCGGCACCCCCCAGGAGCCTCAAAGGGGTCTGGTAGTACCTGTCTCCTCCTTGACAGAAGGCGACAGCAAGTCCATGAAGCTGTAGCCAGTTCCATTAATGTAGATCAAGAGGCCCTATGACATGCTAGTTTACATTCGTTGGTCATCGACTCCTTATGACAGGAACAAGGACCCAATGCCTCAGCAATGTTAGGCTCATTAACAACTTCTTGCACCATTTACTCTACGAACTGGACGTGGAGTCGGAAGGCTTTATGAGTACTATCGTACAGACCTCGCGCAATGGGCACCCCACAGTATACAAACCCAATGTTGAATCCCGGCTCATGCTACTCCAATGTGGCCAAGTGGTACAGGATGCAGTCATGGAGATCGCTAGACACTATATCGTACCTGTCCAGGACCCATACAAGTTCGACCCAGGAGGGGTACTGGCCATACACATGGAGGCTGGAGTCGCCTCCAAGGAAAAGGTGACCCAGCTTGCTGTGTTGGCTCTTCAAAGGCTGTGAATGGGCATAAAGGTGATTGCTCAAATACAGAGTACCAAAGGGGACAAGTCAGTCACCTACATGACCAATTCTAAGGCCCAAGAAATAGTGACTGGACTAGTGGAAATGACCTCTCATGCTGCCTCTCCACTGGGGGTTTATTTGAAAGCCCTGGAGGGACTCACCTGGCATAACGTGGAGGCCCTGACCCCTAGCACAGTAATAAGCCACGACAGAGGCCCTCCATTACATTCTCAACTTGAAACTAAATGCCCGTGGCCATCGGTGGACCCCCTGAGATCCTTTATGCACACCACCCAGTCGATAACCCCAAGGGTCTTTACACAAGGACCCAAATTCTCCAACAATGGCCCCATGGGACAGCCTCCAAGGGCTGACATACCAGACCAGATGCCAGGTTGGCAGGGCAGGCCTGTGCCACCCAACGGAGGGAACCCCCCTAGGAACCCTCCAAGTGGAGGTCCCCCTGACAGTAGCAATCCAGGCAATGGCAATGGAATCCCTGGGGAAAACCCATTCAATCAAGGATGGCCTCATCGAGACCCACCATGGGGATATCCCCATCACGACATGCCAGGTGGTGGAGGTCCTGGGAGAGGACCACCAGATGGAGGATTGTTCCCCCCTGGAATCACTGGACTGACCGATGCCCCCTATGGTCCCAATGCTTACTACAAGCCCAAATTCAAGTTGGAGTTTTGTCCCAGCAACTTGCCAGAATATGATGGGTCTGACAATGCCTTCGTCACCTGGACCAAGGACCTCGACCAATATGCTGCCAGAAGCCAATGAATGCATGAACAACTGGCCTATGCCACATCCATGTGATTCACTAAACATGCCAATGTGTGGTGGTGAAGTTTGCCCAACTCCACAAAGATCCAGGCTAGTCGGAATTGGGACACCCTGAAATTCACTATTCAAACTAGACTACTAGGAAATTGTTGGTATGATAAACAGGTCATGATCTATGACAAGATGCGGTTTCATAACTGGGGGCATGAAAGGGAGACCCCAGTGGACTGGTTAACCCACAAGGTACAGGCTCATTGGGTACTGCACCCCCCTCCTGATGCCAATGATCCCGCCTTCAACTCCCTGGAAGTGGGAACAATCATGGAGCATGCCCCACCTTCCTGGCAGGCCTACATTGATGTGGACCTGTGCCACAACACAGACGACTTGTTCACTAGAGTTAAGGATCAGGAGGATGCCCCCCTTGCCCAAGTGGAACTCACAAACACATCCTGGTCAGATGAAATAGCTAATGAGGTACTCTGTTGAGTCCGTGAAGACTTATGAAGGAGCCAGTATCGGCCCCCTGCTCTCACCATTGGCATGAGCTCATCCACACCCATGTATGCCTACGAACATAGCAATGTCAAGTTGAAATGAAAACCTATCCAACCCTGCCATCATTGTGGCAACGAACGGCATTATGACTATGATTGCAGATCCAGCCTGGTCAGCCAATTATTGGTATCTAAGTAGATACTTCAAGGGTTGCATTTATATGCTCTAACTAGATATCAGACCCAGGGGGCCCCAGGGGCCCCTGAAATTCAGTTGAGGGGGCCGGTCAAGCAGCCCAGGGGCCCTGGGGCCCCTAGCCATTAGGATTATTTATTTATTATTATTATATACACTAGGCTCACCCATGCACCCCAGAAGAGCAGCCAGAGGCTGCTCTTCTTGTGCAATGTAGCTAAGGAAAATAAATACCAGGGGGGACTCACCATATATAGGGCCACTCGTTGGGTGCATTTGGTTCTCGTCTGGTGAATTGCCATTTGTCATGTCGCTGTTTGGTGTGTTGCTGTCCATTGCGTCGCCCTTTGGTGTGTTGCCATTTGGGCCCTTGTTCGTTTTGCGAGTTTTCATTGTGGCCACAATCTAGAGTAATAAAAGATATATTAGTACAAATATCCAAAGCAGCGCAAAAAGAGCAGCTTTCACTGCTCTTTTTGCACAGGTGTAGCTACTGGGGTGTGGGGACTCACCTTAAATCATACCACACACCCGCTATGGTGGGTGTGTGGTACCTGGGGTCCTCATTTGGCATGTTTGTGTGTCTCACATTGGTGCGTGTCATGTTGGTGCATGTTGTGTGTTGCGTGTTCCATGTCATGTTGGCATGTGTTGCATTACCACTCGGTCCCTCATTGTTTCATGGGTTTTCATCATGTCTTGGACAAGTCAACCTAGAATAATAAATGAATTGTTAGTATGAATATTCAAAGCAATGCAAAAAGAGCAGCTCATGCTGCTCTTTTTGCACCACAAGAATCAGAAATAAAAAATAAAAATAAAAACTTACCTTGGAGCACCCTACACCTGCTGTGGTGGGTGTAGGGTACTGGGAGTGCGGACTCCGGCTTGTACGTATGGGTTCTCCCTGTGCCCTGTTGTTCGGGCATTGATAAGGGGGGCTACGGGGGGTTTTGTGTTGGTATTGGTTCGCGAGAATGGTTAATACCTATAAAATAATATTGTTAAATTAGTTAAAAATTAAACACCACACAAAAAGAGCAGCTTTCGCTGCTCTTTTTGCATGGTTGTAGCTACTGGGGGTGGGGACTCACCTTATATGGGACCACACACCTGCCGTGGTGGGTGTGTGATTCCTGGGGCCCTCATTTGGTGTGGTCACGTCCTTGTTTGGCATGTTGCCATGGGTCACATCCCCATTTGATGTGGTGCTGTAATTCGCATTGTTGCTGTGTTGCTGTGGGTCATGTCCTCTTTTGGCATGGTGCCATATCTTGCATTGTTGCTGCATTGTGTCCTCATTTGGTGTGCTGCCATATTTCACACATTGGCCCCTTGCTGTGGGTCACATGTCGGGCTGCCATTTGGGTTCTCATTATTTCGCAGGCAATTGTCGTGTGTTGAACGAAGCCTCAATCTAGAATAATTAAAGTCGTGTTAGTAAAAAGTTTCAAAGCAGCACAAAAAGAGCAGCTTTCGCTGCTCTTTTTGTGCTGTCATACCTACTAGCAGAAAAACTCACCTTATGACCACACACCCATGGTGGCGGGTGTGTGGTCGTGTGCTTGCCTTTCCAGGCAGTTGTTTGTTGTGGTTTCGGAGATGAGAAGAAAGATCCGAAATTCAATGCTGGCAATTGCCGATACTCAAGAAGTGCCCAAGTGCTGATGTTACAAGCACAATACAGATTGATAGCAAGCATGTAGATGTGGAATATACAATATACAATAAATATTTGTTTAAAAATGTGAAGAAGAGGATAAAAATGAGCCAGAGCTCAATAAGGGATGATATGCCTCATTGCAAAGTGGATTAGATCACTTCTATGCATCAGAATTGGCCCAAATTTAAATATAGTGATGGTATATATACACCCTACATGGGCAACCAATTATATCAGATGATTCTGGCATTTTTCAATTTTTCATGCCTTCAATTCCCTATTTAGGGAATTGAAGGCATGAAAAATTGAAAAATGCCAGAATTGTCCAATATAATTGGTTGCCCATGTAGGGTGTATATATACCATCACTATATTTAAATTTGGGCCAATTCTGATGCATAGAAGTGATCTAATCCACTTTGCAATGAGGCATATCATCCCTTATTGAGCTCTGGCTCATTTTTATCCTCTTCTTCACATTTTTAAACAAATATTTATTGTATATTCTATATTTCACATCTACATGCTTGCTATCAATCTGTATTGTGCTTGTAGCGTCAGCACTTGGGCACTTCTTGAGTATCGGCAATTGCCAGCGTTGAATTTTGCAACTATGCAGCCACACCCAGCAACAGAAGGATGACAACGACGACCCACAACCACATGACCACACACCCACTGCTGCAGGTGTGTGGTCATAAGGTGAGTTTTGTCAGTAGATACAATAGCACAAAAAGAGTAGCATAAGCTACTCTTTTTGCACCACTTTGAATTCTTATACTAACATAGCTTTTATTATTTTAGATTATGGCCTGAGGCCTGAGATGAAAACCCACTGCATGATGAGGGCCTGAATGGCAAGAGCCAAACCAAAAGAAACGACGGACTACCCAATGGGTGGCCCCAGGAACCACACCCACTGTGGTGGGTGTGGTACTATTTAAGGTGAGTGTTGCCCCCCCCCAATAGATATAGTCGTGCAAAAAGACCAGTGAAAGCTGGTCTTTTTGCGCTGAATTATAACCTTAACTAACATATATTTTGATATTCTAGGTCACACTTTGAACCACCATCTGCACAAGCACCAACCGAAACTACACCAAGTGAAAACCCAATGAACACCCCACTGAACAATAAACCAATGCAAACCAGACACCCGCCATGGTGGGTGTCTGGTTATACATTCAAGGTATGTGTCCCCAATGGCACAAAAAGAGCAGCGAAAGCTGCTCTTTTTGCGCTACTTTGAATTTCTTTACTGATTCCTTTTTAATTCATTCTAGGCCATCAAATGAAACCCCCCCAAACGACAAGGCCCAATCAGCCAGGGCCCCAGCGGCAACACGCAAACAGAAACCATGCGAAACAAAAATGCAAGACATGGCCATGCACCACCTGAGTGGCCATGCAAACCACACACCTGCTGCGGTGGGTGTGTGGTTCTATACAAGGTAAGTGTACCCCCAACAGCGCAAAAAGAGCAGCAAATGCTGCTCTTTTTGTGCTGGTTCTAATTTATCTAACTAATACATCCATTATTCTAGGCTGCCACAAACGAAGATCAGCGAAACGAATCCCCTCTGAAATGATAACCTGCCCACAAAGTCGAACAATGACACACCAAATGAAAACATGAGACAATGCCAACCCCAGACGAACCACACACCCACAGAAGCAGGTGTGTGGTAATTTCAAGGTAAGTATGATCACGCAAAAGGAGCAGCGCACACTGCTCCTTTGCGTGGCTTTCTGTTTTTTTTTCTCTCTTTCATTAACATTATTTATCTCTAGGCTTTCATCTCAGCCTACAAACCCTGTCAACCCCCAAATAAAGACCCACCACCCTGCCAAAGACACCTGCGAGAATGGTAACCCACCTGCCAGACGAAACCCATGAGAACAGAAACCCACCAACCCCCTAAGTGATGACCAGCCCCCATACCAAGTACAAACCACATGACCGCAGTACCAAATAGTACCACATACCCACTTAGGTGGGTGTGTGGTACTACAAAGGGGGTTTTTTTTTTAATTTTGATATCTTCAACGATGCCAAGGGAGCAGCACAAGCTGCTCCTTTTGTGTCACTTCGAATTTTTTTTACCAACTAGGATTCAAATTGAAGGACCCAAAATGCAACCCATGCCCCATGCTCAATGGTGAAGTGCCAAGCCATGCCCCCGGTACCACCACCCACTTGGGCAGGTGTGTGGTGCTACTAGTTGATTTTTTTTTTTTGAATTTCTATATGTACAGCAATGCAAAAGGAGCAGCACAAGCTGCTCCTTTTGCATGCCTTCAAATTTTTTTTACTAATGTATGCTATTATTGTAGGATCCAAGCCAGAGCACCCGAAATGATGACCTACCCCAACAGCAACCTGCCCATCCAAATGACCCGCCCAACGGTGAAGGCCATGCCCTGGTACCACACACCCACCCAAGCGGGTGTGTGGTGCTACTAGATAGGTTTTTTTAATTTTAATTTCTATGGATGGTACCACACCCGCCTAAGTGGGTGTGTGGTGAGTAGTTTTTTTTTCTTGGATTTCTACAGACAGTACCACACCCCAGTGGGTGTGGTGAATTTTTAAATAAATAAATAAATAATAAACAACTCAGTAAGAATGAAACACAGAACAGTGATAATAAATAAATAAGTAATTATAAATGGAACATATTATCCCTGATAAGCGCATATGGCCCACTGTGCAAGTCTGAGATTAGGTGACTGAAGAAAATGTCGAACCCAATATATTGAGGTTCTGTGGCCATTCTAAGTCCCACACAGGGGCCCCTGGGGGCCCTGCCTGAATCACGGAAATCAGGTTAGCCGGTGTAAGCGGGAAATGGAAGGGGAATCCAGCTACAGTCCGTGAAATGGAAATGAGGACAAAGAATGGGGATCACGGGGCCAATCCGAATGTTGAGGTCTGAGGGAAAGAAGGGTCTTTGGATGGGTGAAATTGTCCTGTATAGACAGAGCCTATCCAGACAATAAATGAAGGGGTTGTTAAATCAGGGAATCACACCCTAGGTCCTCCTCTTGAGAGCCTATCAAAAGTGTGATAAGTGGGGTTGAGTTTTGGAATTTACCCTAACACCAGCAGCAGTTCAACTAGCTTTTCAACTGGGGATGGGGGGAAAGACGATAGAAATTCACATTTCCTGCACTTAATATACATCACAGAGAAATGCTATGGTAACCAGCGGAAAGGTGGGATTAAGGCAAAAATGATAAAAAAGAAATCAAGTCAAAAGCCTCAAAAATGAAGGAGATATTCAATTAACAAGTCAGAATAGGGGAATATGGCTTAACCAAGGTATTCCTCCTCTCCTACTGAACAAAATCCCCTGGGGAAAGGTGGAACTAGTTGCCCTAGATGTACCCTCCATCGGACATAGGGTGCCGGAACCATAATTGCCTTTAGTAATCAGAAAAGCGGAGGTAAAAGTGAAATGAGCCATGGGGAGACTAAATTACAGAATGCCGAGTTCTAATCCACTTGCTTTTCCCTTGGTACCGTTCGATGTGGAGTTTTATCATCTTTCCAGGGGTGGTCATTTCGAACGAATCGGACCAAAACTGATGGAGTTATTCACAAAATACTGAAGAATAGTGTGGAGCATAAGGTAAAATTGACCTGGAGGATGCAGTTCTCATCCAATAAATGCGTGTTTGGTACCGTTAGACAGGTATTAATCGTAGCTTTCTGGGAGCTGTCTTGCCAAGTCGATCCGATCAAAATTGGTGGAGATATTCGCGAAATACTCCTTGAGAGTATTGGAATAGCCCCTATTTAACATGTGACAAGTCTGCGAGTCAAAGTGGGAGTCGTGTTACGTAATCCAAGGTCAAATACCGCCCTTGAGGCAATTGGATACACTGATGGTGATACAATAGATGGACGAAAGTAAGCAAGTTGAATTGCTATAGCCT
>MU129244.1:0-45100 GCA_014904985.1 Hydnum rufescens UP504
AATGAACTCAATGCTGATATCTTCTAGATACCATTCTTAAATACCACCTCCAGCTTCATCTGTGCCACCTAACAAAGCTGGGGATGATATGGCAGTGAAAGATGCAAGGATCAATGTCAGAGAGATCATGGCCAGTTTGGGTCACAGCAATGCCAAGCATGACCCACACACAACAAGTTACTCTGAACAGTATTCCTCCAATCCCTGATGATGATCTTGACATCCGGTTGTCAGATGATGATGGTGAGACAGAACTTGAACCTGTGGCTATCTACAATGCACATGTCATGGAGATTGATAACCGGGCTCAAGAGCAGAAGTGGGAATCAGGAGAAGGTGCCGAGTAATGCACCCCTTCTCCAATTTTCTCAGCTTACCATCTTACTCATTATATCTTATACTTGCCCCCTGTATTTCCAGCCATGTCGCAGGCCATATTGATCATCCCCCATCATCATCATCCACATCATTGTTGCTGTTCCTGTGTTGTCCCTCCTGTCATAATTCTCACATACATCTTGCATCGCCATATGTCTCACATCACTGTACATCTCGCATTGCCATACATCTCACATTGCCATACATCTCACATTGCCATACATCTCACATTGTCGTACGTTTCACATTGTCATACGTCTCACATCATTGTACTTCTTGCATCATCATACTTCTCATATCATCATACTTCTTACATTGTCATACATCTCCCATGAAATCCCCCACATCATCGTACTTCTCATGTTGAATTTCTGCACCACATACTTCTCACATTGAATTCTCCTGTTGTGCAGGTTCTTGCAGTCATAATCACCATGATATCTCAGCTCCCACATCATCTCAGCTCTCGCATTGTCTTGGCTCTCACCTTGTCTTGGCTCTCACATCGTCTTGGCTCTTGCATCATCTCAGCTCTCACATCGTCTCAGCTCTCATGTTGTCTCAGCTCTTGTGTCATCTCAGCTCTTGCATCATCTTAGACACTATCATACACCTCGCATTGTCTTAGCTATCACACCAAAATCCCCATGTCTTTGTAATTCCCACACTGTCACAATCCCCATGTCATCATAATCCCCATGTCATCATAACCCCCACATCATCATAATCCTCATGTCATCATAATCCTCATGTCATCATAATAATCCCTGCATCATTGTGATTTCCTCATTGCACATCATTCCCATTTCCTGTCAATACAACTTCTCATTTAGACTACCTTGTTTTGGAATATTATAATGCTTTTATTGGAACTATTGCTGCATACGGACTTGGAAGAGTAATGTAAAGAAGGTAATGATGGACTTGTAAAAAAAAAAACTCCATTGCAGAGATAAAGCATGTGGATACCATCAGTTGGACAAAAAAGGAATTACAGCTGGGGATGAGGCTTGCTGGTAAGACTCTGAGCTGAGGATATGTTTTCATGGGGCCAGGGTCTAAAAAATTGCCTGGCATGGCCCCATGAGACCTAATTTTGCAGGTGGGACCATGGGCCCATGCCAGCAGCTGAGTACATGTGGGGCCATGTGTGCATAGGCCTATTAGACCCACTTTCATACCAAAAAAAGACTACCTAATTAGATACCAAAATAGGGCTGCCTAAGGTGGCTTTCCACTGGGCTTGAACAAGAAGAAGAAAAAGGAAAAAGAAGATAATGAAGAAGGCTGTGACTACTGCCCAGCCTATTATTCCACTGAATGGCCCAAGTGCAATATAGTGTATTACATAATTTATTTTGGACTCAAATCATGTATATATGGCAGATTTCACAGAATCAATAAGTGAATCTTTGCTTGGATCTTCATCATATGAAACCATGAAACTCTTCTTGGCCTGTGCCTCTACTTCTATTGGGCTATCTGGCTGGCTTGCCTGGTGGCCATTAACTAATAGTCTTTCTTGATCTTGGAGCTGCCCCTATAGACTCAAATAGGGAAACAGTAAGTAGAATCCTGTTCTTCTTACTGACCCACTCTCCTCTCCTTAGGTAGTGACTGTGCCACTTGGCCAGTCACTACATTATACCTTTTCATCATTCTCTCCTTTCCCTTGCACCCTTTTTTCCTATCCCTGGGGAAAAGCCAGTGCCTAGCCCCATGTGTAGCTGCTCCATCTGAAGCTAGTGCTAAGGGTGGCAGGATTCTCTCTTCTCCTCTTTCCTCTATTCCTCTATTCCTGTTCCCTCCCCTGTTCCCTCCACTTTGTCCAAGAATGACATGCCCTCCCATAATTAGGAGGCACTTCATTAGGCTAAGGGATCTCCCATGCCACTAACACTCACATATCATATCTACCCTCTGTTGTTGTGTACCAAAGTTGTGTGCAACCAGATATACAAATATACAATATAGAGCTTTTGTAATCTGGGAAAGACCCTCTGACTGAGAAAAAAAAATAACTCCCCCCTCCCTCCACCCAGAAAAAGAAAGAACCTCCCCTCCCCTCCTCCATCCTAACACATGAGAATGTATGTTAATTCATAGTAACTCATAAGAGTGTGTTATAACCTGCAACAACAACCATAACCACTTCAATGACAAGAGCCTGTGAATACCTTTCACTTGAATTAGCTCAGTTGTAACATAACAAAGTCATTGAGGCCATTTTTGATGCACAATTATCTCTCTCGGATTTCTCTGACAGACTGTTGAGGTATTTGTCATCACAGTTGCAAACAAGCCATCATGTTGCCAGTGGGACACATTCCTTCAACACACTCAATACAATCAACTACAGGGACTGAAAATAATGCAATTTACTCTATTTGGGCCTGGGCCCCAGTGTTGAATCCCGAAAGGCATGACCGATTCATTTAGAGACCATGTGAGCGAGCTTGCGAGTGGAACATGGGCCATGGCTACTTTTGCGCAGCGGAGGGAGATATTGCTGAATGAGGCTCGACATTAGAGATCGAGCTGGCGCCAATCCGGGCGATGCCGGATTCCTAAATAAGACACTTCGCTCACACTGTAGTCACTTCGCCGAGAATGTTCTCGACAAAGAATTCTCTCTTCACCCACTCACTATCCCTTTTGATTTGGTCAAAACAGTGCATGTCTGACACAGGGTTGCATAGAGCTTGTCTTGTCAGCGGATTGGGTCTGCAGACGATCCCGATCATATCCTGTCCGTATTTAGATAAGTGGCCCCATCATGTATATACGTATTATGTAACGTATTTGGCTCTTGCCGACCAGTTTTTTCGACAGGTTATGGGCCCATGCGCCCTGTAGCGTATACCACCTTCTAAGCTAGTACCTGCCACCCGCCACCATGTCAAATGTTAATGCCCTCCTGGCTGCTGTAGCCAAGTTGTCTGGAGCAGATAACTACTATGACTGGGCTTTTCAGATGCAGCTCATCATGATGCGCTCGGGCTGCTGGGGGGTTGTTAATGGCTCAGTTTCCAGACCCCGCCACACTGATCTCGCGCATCTTGAGGATTGGAATGCCAAATCTGCGGACGGCTATACCGCTATTGGCCTGACACTGAACCCGGACCAAATGATTCATATTCGTAACTGCGCTGATGCACCGTCGGCATGGAGTGCCCTCGAACAACTCTATTCGCGAAACTCGGCTGCCAATCAAATTGCCATTAAGCAGCGAATGCAAAACACATGGCTTGCCCCTGGAGACACAGTAGGGGACTACCTGAATACCATCACCACCTATGCGAACCAACTCCGATCCATGGGGATCACTGTGAGTGATCAAGATATCACCGACATCCTCCTTGCAAACCTCCCCCCCTCCTACGACTCTGTTGCCACTGCCCTCATCATCCGTCATGGGCAACCTACCGTATCCGAAGTGTCAGCTGCTCTCCTCGAGTATGAGATGCGGCTAAAAGAGGGTGAACTCGATTACTGAATCACTGCGAAATGTTGCCAAAAGTGGCCATGGGAAACCTAGTGGAGTAAAGACCCCGGCGGACTCGAAGTCAGCAAACTCAAAGCCGGCAGACGACACCAAGAAGGGTAACCGTTGTTACTGCTGTCAACAGCCTGGCCACTTTGCGCGTGACTGTATGGCCCCTGCCCCCGTTCATGCCGAAACTGCTACTGTTGCAGTTGCCAATAGCAAATCTATTGAGCTGTTCTAAAAGAGTACTCGGATGTACTCACATCATGTTTTCTTTTGGGTGGGATGGAGGTGGTGCCCGGGCGAGGGGATTGCCATGGATCCAGCTCGTCGATCGGGGTGCGTGGAGGGGATTTGGATGTCCAGCTCTCGGCACACGACACTATCAAGACATCCACCATTACTCGCGCGAGGGAGATTGGAACTCTCGGCTCACGGTACTTGCGATTGTGGGGTAATTATTGCCATGTCTCTGTTCTTTAATCCAGTGGGAGTATATACCTGCTGCCTCATCTTTTCTGTTCTTCATCTTTTTGTCTCACTCATCCCAGTCCATTTGCTCCAGTGGGAGTTCTCTGCTCAATATTGCATTTTTTTCGCTCAAGTGGGAGCAAATTGCCTTTTATTTTCTCGCCTTTTCCTACTTCAGTGGGAGCACTCCTCTTGTTCCCCCCCCCATTTTCCTTGCATTCTCTTTGTTTATTGCTACACCCCCGCCCGATCGTTATCGCTGCGAGTGGGAGTGTCAGCGGATTGGGTCCGCAGACGATCCCGATCGTATCCTGTCCGTATTTAGATAAGTGGCCCCGTCGTGTATATACGTATTATGTAACGTATTCGGCTCTTGCCGACCAGTTTTTTCGACATGTCTTTCCTATGCTCCGAGAGCCTGAAGTACACGCTGTAATTCAATCCTGCTTCCTTCAAGGCCAAGGATTCAGCACTGCCCGAATTCTAAACCTGCGTGGATTGTCGTTATGTAAGATACCAACCAGGGTTGGTGAGAATTCGGCGTCCTTCGGACTTCTCCGCCCACACACGGTAAGAGACAGAGCTCATCTCATCCAGCATTGACGAGGAGTTTCAGTCTGAGCGGACATTATAAGTCGAGCCTATGTCGCGTTACGCTAGCCAAAACTAGGTCCGGTCGGTGATAATGGCCGAATCTTAATCCCAATCCTGTTGCTAATCCGGCTTCCAGCCCCCAATGATCCAAAAGTTCTGTTCAAGTCAAGTCGCGGCAACAGCCAGATTTTTTTGGTCATACTCTGATACAGTTAGCTAACTAATTTTAGAGAATGGTACATTTTAATCCTCCATGTCTTTATCGCTGGAATCCACGTCCTCATCGCTGTCACTTGCCTCGCCCTCCACAACAGTAATGGGATCCAAGCTGATATCATGATCGGCTCCACTATACGAATCGCAGATCACATATAGCTTGAGTTTGTGGACCCCCTTTGGCAAGGTGAACTCGAGTTTCACTGTGAGATATCGACGAACTGTGACCTTGCGAATGGCAAGTAACTGCCGTGCAGTTGACTCGCCAATAACCAGCCACCAGTTCGCCATTTTCTTTGCTGGGTATAGTGGTGCCACAGCAACTTGTCCGTCATCAATGCCGTCGTCATCTGCATCTCGCGAGAGCGTAATACTGAGCACTAGTGGAGTGTTGGACGTGTAGTCATCCTGATATTGTAATTCGTGCGCGACATCAAGGTTGGGATAAGAGTTGACAAATACTGCTATATCTCGCCTGCAGCATGCACCGTTATACCTCAGCGAATGTCATGAAAATTTAAAGGGCTCACATTCGTCGTGCATCCATTTGCAAAAGGTGGTCCCTCTTCTCGTCCTCCATTTCCATGATATCGTAAACGGATTCCACGCCTGCATCTTGACAGCGCTTGACCACCTACATCGACTAGCATTAGTACAGAAGAAAGCGGGGTAAAGGGGGATCAAACTCTGACATCTGGATCGAAGTGCGGTATCTGCTTCAACGGGGAGTCTGTCTCCCACATTGCCTGAACACACATTTGGGAAAGATCCATGGCACCGAGTGCATTGAGATACGCGTTGGACGACATGACATCGACGCATGCTGCCAATAGATTTAGGACCTTCCCTAGAACTAGGGCTTGGTCCGAGACAAGGTCTGGAGGTAGTTGCAGACGCGAAAAGTGGGCTTGAAGCAACAAAAAGGTCTTGAAGTAAGGCGCGTTGTAGTTCACGGTGTCCAACTTCACAGGAACGCGATCATAAATGCGCTTCAGTAGAACTTCCTCGTGACGGCGGATTGGTATTGACTCGAATTCGGCCGAAGACGAGACGATTTCAAGCAAGCCCTTGAGTTTCGTTTTCTCCTTTAGGGACATGCTAAATACCTCCACAGTAACATCTAATTGGGGTTGACTTTGAGTAAAATGAAGAATCTGGAGCAGTGGGAAGGTCTTACAAGAAATATTGTAGTAGGCTGCGATCATGCCCAGATTCAAAGCTGTAACGTCCATTTCATCCTCTACCAATGAAGAAACGTCAGGCTCATCAAATACAGCAAATATTTAGGATCGTACCAATAGCGATGCATTTCGACATTACGAGGTCATTTAAGGTATTCTCCACCAATTCTGAGAGGTGATCTGAAAGATGCCTATGGCTGACATTGTTCAGATTGTAGTAATTAGGATTTTGGGTCATTCGCCGATAGAAATACGTCCAAGTCAGGATATCCTGGAATGCGTGAGATTAGTAAGCATATCACTCAAAGTTTAGCATAGCATACCATGGCATCTTGCTTGTTTTCAATGGTTTTTACAGCGATCTCAGAGAGGAAGTAATCGTGGATCATGTGGGTTGGCAAATGGGACTCGATGGGCAAGCCTTCACTTAGGAATTTTTTGTAGAAATCTTTCCGGGTGTGTTGGCACATCAGGATGCATCGACTGCTTTGGTCGATAGACGGACGGCACGCGCGACCCATCATTTGAAGCAGATCCGTGATAGGGTAATCAACATAACGATGCTCTTTCCCTTCAAAATACTGGATACCCATGATGATGACCATGTAGGCAGTCACTGGTAGACTCCACGCGGTTTCCTGAGAAGGATTGTCTACAGAGTCAGTAGACAGGGAGATTGGCAAATAACAGACCACGCACTCGGGAAGCAATCAGCAGTTGAATGGCATCCGATTCGAAAAGCCGTTCGACGATACGCCGATCCTGACGGTCCATGGCCTCGTGATAATACCCAATGCCATGCTTCAGCATGTCGGCAAGACCACTATCAGTGACATGATTCAAGTGCGGCTCCAGATCAGAAGCTTCGATATTCAGGAACCGATCCTCGTTGCCGTCAGTGAGACAGTAACTCAAGACATCAGACGCGGTCAATCGACATTGTCGACGGGAAGGGACGAACACGACAACGGGCTTGGAGGAGGAAAATTCCACAATTGACAGATACGCAGGCTTAGCCATGGCAATCATCAGTGATGGGAAGTGCGGGATGCTGAAACTTTGCAAATGAACCTCGAGAGGAAGTGGGCGGGCACTGTATCGGGTTCGTCATAAGGAATGGTAATGAATATCATGAGGACATTCGTACCTTGGGGCAAAGTTAAAAACCGTATGTGTACTTGCGCCCATCCATTCACCTAAGTCGCGAGCGTTGGCCAAAGAAACACCACACGCAACGATACGAGTCTTGATCTCGGTTTGCGCAGACACATAGCGCGTCCGAGAGATAACGACTTCATACGTCGGCCCTATTTCCCCCCCAATGAGCTGCACTTCGTCTGCAATCAATAATCCAATGTTGTGAACATGCTTCCGCTGCTTCCACCGGCGGGAAAGAATATCCCACTTGATAAACGAAAATAATCAGCATTCCATAGCGAACCTTTGGCGCTAAGGAGATGTTCAAACCTGAGATGGTGTGCACACCAATACATGGGCACCTTTTTCCAATATGCGGAGATCTGCACTTGTCTCGCCAGTTAGGCCGACGATTTCCTTCCCCCCTTGCAGGTTACCAAATTTTTCCCGCCATTCGGAGACTCGTTGGTCCACCATATCCTGATATGGTTCGATGCATATGGCACGAGGCGCATCAGACTTTGACCAGAGCCTCAGCAAAGCGAATTCGGCGCATATGGTTTTGCCGCTACCAGTAGGTGCGCCGATGAAGACGTTGTCGTCTGAGTTGTACAAGGCTTGGAAGACTTGAGTCTGAATCTTGTTGAATGACTGTAATTTGCTTGAATACAATACTTCAAATTCCTTATTGCGCAACGCGGTAAGAGGAAGTGGCTGAAGGTCAAGGAGAGGGGTTGAGGGTGGGAATTTCTCGGGAAGGATCAGGTGCTTGAATGAGATCGGCAGCCGAGTCTCCGCGTGGAGCCAACGATTCGAAACTAATGACACGAAGTAGTTAGGTGGGACGGGCTCGTACATCGGGACAGTGAAAGTGACAGTATGTTCATCTTCTGCAAATCGCTGCCGCAGAATGAATTGATCATGGAACAGAAGGATCTCGCCGTCCACATCTTCAACCATAATCCAAAAAAATTCTGAGCTGCCATGAATGTCTTGTTCCCATCGAAAGTCAGGGGTGATGGTCAGATCAATGCGCAGTAAAGACCTTGTGATGGGTTGAACATGGGCTTGAAGACTTCGAGACAGACGTCACAATCCATGAAATTGCCAAAAAATAAAGACGTACTCAAGCTTTGGAAAATGATGCACCAAACGATGCACAAGTTTTCCGGCATTTTGAATCCCTATTAGTTCACCGATTTCTGGGGGTTGCTGGTCATGGTATGAGTATCAGAGCAACCCCCACGTAGGAGGGAGTCCTACACACCAGGTCAAAGTATCTGTACCAGGGCTATTAGGATGTCAAGTAAGGATCCAATTGGGGACCAGGCCAATTAGATACGACCTACAAATTGTTTGCCTTCGGCTTTACGAATCACCTCCGTCGGAACTCCCCGGAATTGGCGTAATGGTGTCATAGACGCCCATCTTCGAAATCTTATCAGGGGGACAGCTATGCGATAATGCGTCGATCTCTTACAGTTTCTTTTCCACCATCTTGCAAAGGTCCAAGGCAGCTCGAGCCGGCACTGCCCATCCTCTCTTCAGACAAATCTCGAACATTGCCCGAAGGATTCTAGAGTGTATGTCGTTAGGGATCACGGAAAAGTGGGAAGACAATGGAAAACGAACCTTCCAGCTGATTGCTGCACGTATACCATGTCGGCAACTAATGCGAAGCCTGGCAGGGGAAATTAGAGGGGGACACCTTCATCAAGAACCAAACACACCATCCAACTTGAGACCGGAGATATAAGCTTGAAGCAATACATTGACCTTAGCGGGGGGCTCGTCGACACTTTCTTTTACAGGAATAGGAACACGTTCAAGAAGTTTGGTCAACTCTAACTTCTCCTAGTAATGTTGAAGGGCCATCAGTAAGAGGTGGCAAAGGTAAATAGTGTAGTTACTAACATCTTGGCGGACCTTGAAGGGGGACAAAAGATCAGAACGGGCATCATACATTCGGGCTATGTAGGCTGGAGCTCCTCACCGGGATCAGTTTAAACTCATTGGATAGCGCAAAAACACGGAAGAGCTCGATCATGCTCATGGTGGGTTTGAGATGTTGATTGTACACCGCCATCGAAGCGAACGTCACATAAAAGTGTGAAGCGATTCGTCCCAATTCGGTGGACTGAAATGAACCAAGTTTACGGTCATATTTGATGAGATTGCCCTTTTCAAGTAAGACGGCAGCCGTATGGACGATATCCACCCGCTTTTGGACTAGGTAGGGATCGTCTTCCGAATAATCTACGCCGATAGTATACAGTGAAGGTGAACGTAACATGCGCACGTACCTAAACACAGGGCAAATTAGATCAAAGGAATATGATTGGAGCCCGGTACGTACAAATATGTGTATCCGAGCCACTGTACAGCGTCATCACGATGCCTAATTGTGCCCAAGACAATTTCAGCATTGAGATTGTCAGCCAACTTAGATATAAATTGGGACTCGATGGGCAGTTGCTGGTTGAGTAAACTGAGGTAGTACTGCAGCTCGCTGTGGTTCGTGATTACTATGCCTTCCCCTGTGGTGTCGTACTGGGGCCGTCCAGCTCGACCGAGCATCTGCAACATGTCCTGGGAGCTTAATTCAACCCATCGACCCTTCTCTGGATTATAAATTTGAGTGCCCTTAATTATGACTGTATGGGCGGGAAGATTAACGCCCCACGCAAGCGTCGCTGTGCATACTAGAACTTGGATGTCTCCCGAAGAGAATAGATCCTCGACCAGAGTTCGATCCTCGCGTGCCATACCGGCATGATGAATAGCGAAACCAAACGGAAGAAGATCCTTCAAATGCGGGTCCTTGACATCTTCTGCCTCGGTCTGCAGAATTTCCCTTGTAGCAGAGTCAGCCCTGACAAATTGTGAAATGGTGTCCTTCTCCATTGCCATATCGCGGATGAACTTCGCAGTCTTCGAGGTTTCTTTCCGTGAATGGACGAAAACGAGGGTCTGATGTTTCCCGGCTTGATCCAGGACCTTTTCATAGCAGACTTCATTGACAACTTGGTAACGTTTGATGGCCTTTTTCTCGGTTACGCCGATGAATTGCTGTTCTAGGCCACAAGGACGGTAAGACGCATCGAAGTAGAAGAGACCTTTTTGGACGTCGACGCGAAGAAAGGTTGCGACATCTTGATAGTTCGGGAGCGTCGCAGATAAACCGACCAATCGCACGTATTCCTGAGTTTGTTCCATTCGACGGATGGTACGAGCGATGATGCTCTCGAGAACTGGGCCTCGTTCGTCATGCAAGAGATGGATTTCATCGATTATAATGAGTCGCACGAGATTTGTATAACTCGTATCCGTGCTCTTGCGCGTGATGACATCCCATTTCTCGGGCGTGGTGACTATAATTTGTGTCTCGGCGATCTGTTGTTTCGTCATTTGACTGTCGCCAGTTAATTCCCCTACTTTGACGCCGTACGAATGCAATCGTTTGGAGAAATTCCCAACCATTTCTTGAACAAGCGCCTTCATCGGCGCGACATAGACGATCTTGAACGTATCCAAATCGAAATTACCGGTATCTGCATTTCGAACCTTGCTGAGCTCATTCAAGATGGTGAGCATAGCGACATTAGTCTGTCGTTTCGTCTCATAAGTTATAGATTGAATAAATATCACCTGATACTCACCTTGCCTGCACCAGTGGGAGCACATAATAAGATAGGTTCATCGCTGCCAAAAGCAACTGGGTATAATTTGCTCTGAACCCGATTGAGCGTCCTGTTTCCCTCGAATGCCGCGCGTACCCAGAATGGAAGGTTTTCAATTAGGACGAGTTCATTGGATTGGACGGGTTTAGATCTCGGAGCAGGAACATGGATTTCTTCATAACCTTTCTTGGACCTCTTGAAAGAGCCGTCTGGGAGCGTTACTTTTTTGTTCGACATGAGATGACCACCTTGGCTGAACGCCATAGCGTCGAGATCCATGATCGTGCGGGGTGGTACAGTGCTGCCAACGAGTTGGCCAGTACTTGGCGTGTAGTTAATCTTGTCGACATCCATGGAATCCTGGGATCCTGCGGTGGGTTTAGATCGATCGCCAGAAAGTTCTTTGAGGATCCAACCAACCCCCTTCTCTCTCATTGCGACTTCGACGTTCATTCGTTCGTTCTCATCGCTGCGGGAAAGCTTGGTGCACCACACAATGACGTCGCGATTTTTAGTGAGAATACGCACAAGATCAAATTTGTCGTAATCGAAGAGATCCATAAGTCCGTTCTCGCAATCACGAAGGTTGGCTTCAGAGGCGAGAATATTGAGCGCCGCAGCCGTGTTCGCGGTCGCTGTTACGGGGTCTGGATATGAGACAGACACCAAGCGCTGAAGCCAGAACCCGTCTATCTCATGGGGCAGTACGCGGTCGCTGTCAGCGTGGGTCCGGGGTCTCCGCACGCGTGGCTCGTTCCCGAATAGTACCGCATCACTGTCATCCGCAATGTCTCCGGACGGAGGTCCAGCGTCGTCGGGGGGCTGTTCTCCCTCATCATCGTCCGTGTCGTCCCGTATCTCGAACCCTTCCTCCTCCTCGTCCACCTCCTCCTCGTCTTCAAAGAGAACTGCAACTCCGATGCCACCGTCAAGTTCGGCATCCTTGCGCTCCGTGTCAGGATCCGCTGCGGCTTCATCCTGGACGCCATAATCCGTAACTTTTTTGGATAAGGAGACAAGTTGGGCGAAAACGTCACTAGTCAGGGTCCCAATAACGCTTTCGATGTCCTTCTTCTTGTCGAAGTCCTTGAGGGCATCGGTCTTGAGAGTCTCTAAGACCGTGTCGGCGGCACTCCGTATTATGTCTTGGGCTTGATCCCCCAAGGCTCGGTGAACAGATGATAAGATCAACTCGTAAACTTGGCGTGTTTCAGCAGTCCGGGGGCGGTAAGTCAGACCCTCCACATCCTCAGTGGCTTCAATGATATCGGTGTACCCAAAGTTGGAATTTTCATTGACGCGTCGCTTTTGAGACTTTTCGGCGTCGTCCAATGCAGCGGCCTTTTTCTTCTTCTTGTCGAGATCTTTAGGAGCTTCGCGCTGAACGCGAGAGCCCATCTCCTTTGGGTCAATGCGGCCGACAAGGGACTCTGGGGCGCCATCAGGCTCTCTGTCACGGCGGGGAAGTGCCCGACGATCTGATACAGAAGCATAAGCATAGAGCGCACAGAGCCATAAAACGTCATACCTGCAGTCAAGACTAGAGAGGATATAGCTCCATAATTATAACCAGAATAATCTTTCTTCACTCCAGACATAGTCTCTCAATGGAACGTGAGAGTTGGAGTCACGAGTAAAAGGTGGTTGCTTCCGGCAACTCCCTCACACTCACGACATTCACTCAAGACCATACAGACGACCATGGTAAGAAGTCGTATATCATATAGGCCCGGCGAGGACAAATGCTCCTTGTAAGGTGATGAAAAACTGGTTGAGGGACTGTGACTGACCGGGCTGGATGGGTTTGTGCCTACACGAATGGCTCCGTTGGGGAGATGCTTCATGCCCTCTCAATACATCCCATGCTACCTTTAGGGCTTTCATCCTCTTAACTGGTCTCCACCGCTCATCTGACGGGCTGAGAATGGGTCCTTCAATTATTGGAGGGTCCGTTTGATGAAGTCTGATTGATACCAGCTACAAAAATTGAATTTCCGTATCGATATGATGATTGCCGCAACATTCCTTTCAGTTCTTCGGTCCAATGCACAAGGTCTTACACACTAGCTCCTTTAGATGCGATTATGATATTATTGAGATAAATACGAGGCAACCGAGAAATACGGATGGATGTATACCGAGCGCGTCGCAGGGATCAAGAACACAAATATTAATCTCATAGGTCAAACGAAAGTATGTCTAATTCGAAGAGCGACTCCTCGAATGTGGATTTGCGCACAATGAGTGCTTCGACGATGAAACGGGCGCAAATGGGTCGAATGCAGTGAGCTCTCGCGGGGGACCTTTGCCATTAAAGACCCGAGACTTCTTGAACGCCTTGTGTTGGTGGTGGATGATGGTTGTGTCATCTCCCGAATCCACCGGAGCAGTAACAGTGATATTAGACTTGCCCCTCTTGCCTGTAGGCACCGGCGGGGTGCCAAGAAGTCCAGGAGCCAGGCCTGATTCTTTCCGTTTCTGCAGGCGTTTAGCATCCCGCCGCGCACGCCTATGCAACGCTTTGGCAACAGGGTCTAGTACAACTTCTGGGACTGTCTGCTTTGTCTGCTTGAGCGGTTGCGGGGGATGGCTAGTCTGAGCAAAGTGGATCTGGTCTATGGCGGGAGTTGACACAGAGGCCAAACTGATAGATTTGGCAATGCTATCAATCTCAAGATCGAACGCAAATGCTGCGTCACCATCGATTTCATCGTCGACATCAGAGCGGGAGGGGGACATTAGCAGAGAGGGAGACTCCATCTTGATGGAGAAACCATGAGAGCGGGTGCGTGGAGTTTGGCCATACGGAAAATTGCGGATGATAGGTCGGGGAGAGCCGGGTGCATGTTGGCTGGGCGTGGAGCGCTGGACCCTGGGGTCGATGGGGGACCATAGTTGCTTCCGTAACCTTACTACGTCTGAGCTCTCGTCTGTATCTCCTGGCGAAAGGGGTACAAAATCCTCAGGAGCCACAGGTCGCTTGCACATGCACATTGCCCTGTCCACATGGCGGCGGTCAATGGGCGGGCAGGGAACCGGCATAGTAACCTCTTTCTGCACAATGACTGTCGCGCCGAGCTCGCCAGCCATACGCTCCAATGTCTCCAGCGAGTCCTGCAGGTCCTGCAATCGAATCCATCATTTCGAGCCAGTGTTGTTGGACGCATGGACTAGCTAACCTTGCGAGATAGCCCCACTAATTGGCCCGAGTCAGAAACACCAATTTCATACAGAGCTTGACCAGTGCCAGCCAGTAGCCTCCATTTCAGCTGCGTTACAAGCCTTGTAAAGCGCTCAGGCTTTATCCATGCGTGAGAGACGAATTATAGAGCCCCATAGGATGGTTCAACCCTACCGTTGGATTGCACAGCTTGAGCTTGTACTCCACATTTCCCTTGGATTAAGCATGACGTTAGCCATATCCGAAGGATAAACCGAAACACATCCAATCACCTCTTCTATTTCCGGGGCGAGCTGAGCCACCGACTCAATGTCGAATATTCCAGACGAAGGAGAGAGAGAGGGAGACAAGGCCTCCCATGGGGAGCGTGGGTATGCCACAACGGAAAGAAGCTCGTCGTCAGAAGATTCAAGCCACATGTAATAATAGAGAATATATGCGGATATAAGGTTGTACTTAGGTATTGTGGAGGTGGTAAGCGCCTATATTCGAATTATCATCGTCTGTCACGGATCTGACTGTTGGGGGTGACTCCAGTAGAACGGAAATTGCCGGCAGCATCAATTGGTCGCCTTCGCAAAGGTGTTTCCGGGGTCTTCGTGTGGGGTCCTCATGGACATCGATCAGGGGAATACTTCGCCTCGTTACGCTGTCGAATCAGACGACAGCGATGATGAAGGGAGTCTTGTCACAACTACTCCAGCCGTCTCCATCAGCTATGGCGGTTCTCCGGGGACCAGACGTGTGACCGTGGTTCTTGGTCCAGTTGGTGCTGAATGGTTACGTGCTGTGTCTGCTGTAGGAGCTCCAAAGGGGAGCGTGTCCGTCGATAACATTGAGGAAAGGCATGATACCTTTCTAATATCCTTGCTGATGCTCACTCCGGCCATATCCACAGATTGGCCAAATATACGAGCCATCTAGGTTGCATGCACTTGTGTCCATCACCCATAGGTTGCCCCCATTAGTCTCTCACGAGGTTTCCCAACGACTTCTCTCGACCTTCCCCACAGAGTGAGTCTAGTGGTTTCGGTAATATTGGAGCCGTATGTTCAATTTTCAAGCTCAGTATGAGGATCCTGGACACATATTCCGTTCCCTCTTATATATCATCGTCACCCCTATCAATTCCGAATTCCCCTGTCATGTTTCTCCGAACCGCACCGAGATCGGACAAATCCAATACACTTAAGCCCGTTAGTGAAACGAGAGGATTTGTTATCTGTGGAAGAAGGGCTCACTCATTCTATCATTCTATCTCATAGTCTGGCACATCGTCGTCTCTGACATCGTTGATACCGTTTGCTCCTCCTAACCTCATCCAGTCGCTGCCGGCGTCCCTCCTCTCAGCTATTCAAGCAAGACCCTCAGCTTATTCCGGGGTTCTCATTCTCGTTCCCTCTCGACATATCCCTCCTCCTCCCCCCCGCATCGTGCCTCAGCCGTATCTGTCGTCGGCCAATGAGTTCTGGAGCGACCTCGTTCTTAACACAGCGAACGAGGCCCTCCAGGATGAAGACGGCGTCTCGTCCTCGTCTTCATTGCCCGGGGTCGGGGAGATTTCATGGGACCTCACCCAAAGGTGCCACTTGCAAGGTGGACAAGGATCTGTCTCCGGCAGTGCTAGTAGCCAAAGAGGGGACGTAGGTGATGGGGGAATGTATCTCTGACGTGTTTACATTTACCCCAACGGTGCTTCGCCTGGTCTGCTACTGATTGATATCACGAAGAGTGATAAGAGGCACAGCCACGGGTATGTTTTATTCCTAGTCGTGTATACTCTACGCAGTAGCAGGATCCCCAATCACAATAGGCATCATCTAAACCCCACATGAAACTGGCAGGGGAAGTGGGGTCTCCGTTTAAACAATGGGACTGGGTATCGGACGATAGTCACATGCCGTCAGCAGAGACGATGAGAGAGTGGCTGACGCGGAATCCAACAAGACTTACATGACCTCCCTTTTAGGTGCACCATGAATGGACGTATGGCTAGGCACACCCTCGATGCGTGGGTATGCATTCAAGTTCTTGTGCAAAGTTATTTGGAACACGGATGAACCCCCCTCGCTAAATAGTTGAAGCCGTAAGTCGAGATGGTCCTCTTGAAGAGGGAGTACGTGGAAAGGATAAATATCGTACCGCGCGACAATCGTGGACCAACCAAGGAAGAACGTCCAGAGGCGAAACATACTGCCACAAAAATCAGAGCAAGTCTGAAGGAACGCAGAAAATGGAAAATGAAAGGATACGGACCGACGACCATACTTCTCCACAACTTTATCCTCATTCGCAAGCCAGTTCTTGTACCAACGCCAGATGGTAGCAGAGTAGTGCACGCCAAGGACATCTACGGATTTTACTTCAAATCCCGCTTTTTCAAGCTAGCATTCAATCAAGAAGTAGAGGATGTAATGGGAAGAATGATAGAAATGAGACATGACATCGGAAGGAATGGAATAAACTGGCTTACGCGACCGATAACCCAGTTAAGTGCACAGCTCGCGTCTGCACCTGGGAAGATGTACTTATTCATAAAAAGTCCCCTGGAGCGGTTGGTCAAGACAGGGGGGGGGGAGAAGGAAGACAGGAACTTATTCGCACCACACCAAGTCATGATACTGCCAATGAGGGCGCAGCCCCGCAACTTGAAAGACGAAGGTGCCATTATCATCTAGCAGGTCATATACCTCTTGAAGAAACGCATTGTATCGACGGATACCGACATGCTGAAGGGTCCATAAGGCAATTAGATGAAGGGTCTGCAAGGGAAGATGGAGACGAAGGCATACCTCCGCCATTTCGAGAGAAACGATCTTGTTGAAGCGACCCTTGCCTTTCGGAATATCGCGATAGTCCAAGCAAAGAATCCTAGCTTGATCCTGGGATAGTCCATTGGCTTGGATGCGATCGTTACCGAAGGATGCCTGCTCGCGGGCAAGGGTGATTCCTGTGGCATCGACGCCATAATTCTTTGCCGCGAAAGCGGTGAGTGTTCCCCATCCACATCCAATGTCAAGGAGGCGATCCCCTGGCTTGAGGTCTAATTTATCGCAGACGAGTTTGAGCTTGTTATCCTGCAATTCTTCCAGAGTCTCTTCACGAGTAATGTCAGATACAACGCCTGAGGTGTATATCATGCGGGGGCCAAGGAACCACTCGTAGAAGTCATTGCCCCCTGAAGAACGTGTCAATGGCGGGCCCACAAGCATAGGGACTAGCAGAACGAGTAACACACTGTCATAGTTGTCACGGATTTGTTCTTCGTCCTGTGCTTGGGTGTGGAAAATAACATCCGGGATAAAGTTAAAAAAAACGTATTTGAATAGTTCCACAGTAAATCCGAAAGATGCCCAGTCGAAGCGGGATTCAAGAGCCTCGAGGACGTCCCCTGAGTGCCCCGTACGTTCATATGCCGTGCAAAGAGAATACAACGAAGAGGCTTGCCTTTAATATCAATTTTCCCTTCGAAGTACGCATCGTGAAATATCTGCATAGGAATTCTGTCGGCAGTATAGCCATACTGATGCTTAAGGTCGGCATCCTTAATGGTATAGTAGTCACTTGCGGGTTTCCCAGGAAGTGTGACTTTAGTGTTTTTGCGAGATCCGTAGTGACTCATGATAGTCCAGTAAGTGATTGTGACAGGAATGCCAAGGAGGAGGAAGAGAAACCAGTAGGTATAAAAACCTCCGCGGCTGACGAGGGGTAGTAGGCTTTTAACAGCGTAAGGGACGAGAAGAAGCAGCAGGGCGAGCTGAACATTGCTGAAAGACCCATTTCCTTCAGCAGGAAGGGGTGCATTCTTGATGGTGGGGACGGAAGTGAGGCGCACCCCAGGAAATAATTCTGAGACCTGCCGTGAACCCCCTTGGCTTTCCTGGGAGGTGTCCATACTGAGTAGGAAGTGATTTGGAGTGATGGGTTGTTTGTGTCGAGGTGTGGTTTCCTTTATTTACCTCTCTGCTCAGGCGTGGACGCCTGGAACTACACCCATACCCAGTTTGTCTTTTGTCCTGTTATTGCGGCGTGGTTACTGAACGCCAAAATGAAGCGCCGACAAGTGGCGAGATCCACGACGTCGGCGAACGTGGGCGAGCTGGAGTTGCCCACTCAGCACTCCTTTCCTCGCGTTCCGTCACCCTCCGGGCTAGGCTCTTTTCTTTCCAAGCCTTCAAAGTGGTTCACACGGTCGACCTCCAATCTCAGAGCGACAGAGGGCGACGGGACAAGCCATAGACGGCCAATCATTTCCCAGCCAACAGATCCCAGGCCGATCCAAGAATCACAGAAGTCCTCTCTGAGCATCAGCCAGTAAATCTCCCCGTCTTATCATCGTCTTTTCAACCATAGTAATTCCTGAAAAATCCGGCATAACCTTTGCTATAGGTCATATCACGACTTGTCTCGTGCCAATGCAGTAGAATCGCATCAGCAGCCTCCTAATACGAACACATCATCTTCTAGCGATCTTGTGGCCATATCACGCAAAAGTCGCTCAGTAGACGATCTTTCCAAATTCACTAACGCGTTTGACGATCCTGAATTCAGTCAAAAGGTTCATGCCTACAATCAATCCCAACCTGTCGTATTCCCTACGGTCTCCTCCACTGCTCCGGACTCGCCACTTCATCGCCATACGCCGGCACCTCTCTCTTCCATTCGTCAGCGTGCCCAGTCGCACACACCATCCACAACGCCCGCACCGCCCATTCGTTTTCCTCCCCAACCCGGTACCCCCTCCAAGCCTGGATTTAGCTTTCACTTTGGGGCGCCCGCGACATCTCCGTCTCTCACAAAGACCCCAGGAAATCCCCCCCCAGTGTTGGTCCTACATAGTGCGCCCTCCGTTAGCGCCGATGATGGCCCTGCGAGTGCATCCAATCGGACATCTCAGATCGTCCACCACTCCGGCTTTCTCAATCAGCATCCCTTGCCCTCTGCCCCCGGTGCTCTTTCTCTTTCAAAAGGATGGACGCCGAGAAAAGCTGTTCTCAAGGGCACAAAACTGTTCTTGTTCAAGGCCCCCAGAGATCGTGTAAACGAGATCAAGCTGCTGTTCCCCACTGCGACCATAGATAGCCAAGCTTTTTCTCTCAATGGACCTTCATCACCACTGTCAATTCGCCCTTCGCAGGCGATTCCTCCCGTTCCACCGATGAGTTCCGGAGAGAATGATACACCCGTAACGAAGAAGAGGGCGTATTGGGGCTGGGGAAGACACCCAGAGCTTCTTGTTTCCCAGGATGAACAACGCGTGGAGCAAGGTAGCCCCGATGCGCTGCTTCACGAAGTTGCCTTCGGAACTGTGTTCTTCAATGCGACCAAACATAGGCAAGACGAAAACTATTCAAGGTCGGAGCCTTTTCAACAGCCAGATGATGATGAGGCCTTGGGGCGATGGGTTTCATTCGCAACTTCTTTGATTGTATGTTTGCCACATCCCTGTTTCATGGGCAGACGAAAATTCGAAGCCGGACTCCTGCGTCGATTGGGTCACCTACTTAGTGGCGAATCTGTAGATGTGGGGGAAGAGGACCCCACAGGTGTGTCTAAGCTCCAGGAACGTGCAAGGTGGCTTTTACGATGTTATGTCTCCCACTGGGGCGATGCGGTCGATCATGAAGCATGGGAAGCATGGCAGACCGATAATCTGAATGGAGATCGGGGCGCCCCAACGGGGGGAGACCATGATCGGACACAAGACTCTTCAAGTCGCTTCACGGCCTCTGGCTCTAGTGCACCTTCCGCTGCGAGTCCACCACCACCTACCGCTGTAGGTATCACCTCTCACCCGGGATCAAATCCGCAATCGCCTTCCAAATCTGATAAAAGCCGTACCAATAAATCGAAGGCTCGCTCAGAAGCCAAGCTATCGGCTCTTCTCAGGGAAGGCCTCACTGGAGATATCTTCACCTGGCTTGATTTCGATAAAGTTGCCTACAGTCTTGGTGTATGGCATTCGGCTCAGGCGAGGATTCTCGCTTCCTCCCTCTCCAACATCTCTGTCGGTCAAATCCTGGATGCCGCGCAGTTAAGGAAGCATGGGCCTTCGTTGGTGACAGTAACTGAGCAGGTGACGCCGGTTCGTCCTGGGGATGGTAGTGCTTTATTGGAATGTTTCTCTGGCAGTGATGTGCGTCCACATTGGCTAACCCGGCTTATCATTTCGCAACTCCTGGGCAATACGAGTGCTTCCGTAACATCTGCGGGGCCGATATCCTCAACATCATCGGCAGCGTCTGGAACGCTTACTGAGGATAACAGAATCGGTGGCACAGGTACAGATGACAAACACTCGCTTGCCCAGCTCTCCCGCACACATTCGAGAGCTGAGATCCTGGGGCGATGGATCGCCGTAGGTGAAACAGCGCGTATAGCTGGGGACGAATGTACATTCATGGCCGTTCAGTGCGCTGTCTGTTCCAAAGCAATCGCTAGACTAGATAAAGTCTGGCGACGTGTAGCCCATCGAGAGAGGAAGGTAGTGGAAGGTTGGGTTTGTGGGGAATGTGAGTTTTCTATCTGCCATTAATTTGCGGACGGGCGAGATGGTCCTGTCATCTGTGAGTTCATGGTTAACCGATTGTCCAATATAGTTGCATCGGAGGCCAAAACAGCCACCTCATATTGGCTTGGAAATCTTGTCGATCAAACTGGAGATTCTCTTTCACGAGCGCAAAGTCTGATGGATGCAGAAGGCCGATGGTTTGTGGAGCCCTTGAACGACATCACGAAGGGTGTCGAAGCCCTCCTAATGCTCTTGCGTGGCTCCCCAATATCTTCTCATATGAGCGGGGATGACCCTCGGGGTGAGGCAGCCGCCCTCGTGAAGTACTGGGCTCACCTCAGTACCGAGCCCGCGACTAGAGCAGCCCAGTCAGTTCCCTCTCCACTACGTTTTGTTTCCTTTTCAGACTCAGCTTGACGTGGGGTTTCTTCAATCAAGGCTCGATCAACACTTGTCTCTGTCATACGCTGCGGAGCCTCGCCAGAAAAATCATTTTTCCCAATATTTCTGGAAGCCCCGAATCCTTCCCCTATCCACCCACTACTTCCACTGGTCTTTCCGGACCCACTTCCTGTCTTGACATTCTTGGATCGCGAGACCATCCTGAGGAGCAAGATCGATTGGCCAGATCGATCAAGGAATGTCCCCGCTGATGCCGTCCTAGGAAGCATAACCGAGGGTCATTTCCAAACGGTCCTGAAGATCCCTTCCCTCGCTTCGAATCTCGTAGGGACAGCCTAGATACTTTGTCCGTTGGTCATTCGAACTCTCTCTCGGAGCTAGGAGACACATTCATTTATGCATTCTCGGGAGAGCTGATCCTCAAAGTGTTGCCTGCGGCAGCTCGCTCCAGATCTCCACACCCCTACCCCACAAGCATCACCCCAGAAGTGCAAAGCGTGTCGCCAGGATCCGCAGCTTTGACTGTTAAAGGCCCTTCCAACGGTCTGGAGCGCCGGCCAAGTGTAGCACCATCCGTGAGGGCCGCCATTGGTGGATCTACGCTAGAAAAACGGCCATCGACTGTACGAACTAGACGAACATCGCTCCCAACGCTCTCCCGAGCATCAAGTATGATGATGCGCGGCCGAAATACAGATTCTTCGTTGCGAGTGGCTGTCTCTGGTGGCACTCTCGATCGGCTTGTCGAGGTTCTCTTGAACGGGTTGGAAGTGTCGGTCTCCCCCACAGACGACATTGGATTGAGCACGGGAACAGCCCGTGTATTTGCCGTAGATCAGGCCGAATTTGCGAAAACGTGGTGGTGTACTTTCCGGAGTTTTGTATCGCCGTACGTCTTCTTCGAGGTGAGTCCAGTGATATTGGTCATGCATCGGTTGAGAATGGTTTGATTTGACTCGCCTCCTCAAAGCTCCTGCGTAAACGATTTTTGCAAAGTCGTCGTGATGTTGGGGCTGATGGCTCGGAAAGCGAAGACGAAGGTTCCAATCTGGATTTAGATATTAAAATTTTGATGATCCTTAAAGACTGGATTCTGATCGGTGGCGGAGCAACGGACGTGTTGGACGATCTCCCCCTATTCCACGGTTTCCGCACGTTCATCGATGCCCTCTTTCTTCCGGATTCGTTAGCTCTGACCACTAGGCGTCCGTCTCCCGACATCGAGGAACGGGCTCGTTCAGAACTTGCACGTGTGTTTGACGTGCAGACTCGACGCCCGACTCTCAACGATTCTCCTGAACAACCTCCACAAACCTCTATTCCTGAATTCGGAACTTCTACCCCTGACATGGATTCAATTGGCGCCGAGCGATTTGTTGCAAATTTGGATGCCATTGCATCTACCGTGATAAGTGCTGTCACCCCGGATGATCTTCTCAACACTACCGATATCCTAGAACTCCAGACCGTTGATCGTCTTGGCTGGTATTCCTCCCGAGATATGGCCACGGCTTCCGAAGATATTGCGGTCCAGAATATATATAGCCTGATTCATACTATCGAACCTTCTTCCCTTGCGGGCGAGTTAAGCCCACATGATACGTTGCAGAAGTCCCTACCCCCCAGCCTTCGCATGCTGTGCCGTGCACAAGCTGTTCTTCGTAAGTGGGTAACTGCCAAAATCTCCGAGCCGCGAATCGGTCTTAGGAAACGCGAAGAGCGGCTCCAGCTCATTCTTCAAGCCATTGAAGTTTGCAGGATCAGATCGAATGCAGATGACCCGTTTGGAGCCGATACATCACCCGTCGCCCAGCCTACCATGCGGTCATTCGTCGAGACCGCTCTGCTGGCTGCTATCACCAGCCCAGAAAGTCGCACTTTCTCTAGGGCATGGCAAAATGTGGCTGCATCGCGCAATGTCACAGTGGATTCTGTGATGTCCATGTTGTCGAAACCTGTTGTTAATCCCAGATCTTCCATGTCATCGCCACCGACTGTCGACGGCGGTTGGTTGTTAGAGCGGGTACTTGAACTAGTATCTCTGCCAGACACTTTGACAGGCGAGCAAACCCTCATCAATTTCGATAAGCGGCGGTAAAGACGCTTTCTCAATTCTCCTTGCTGCGAGTTATTCATTCCATCTTCATTTACAGTTATATCGCCACTCTAGTAAACAGCATCCCTCGTCTGACTTCACCCCATCCCTCAAGCGATAGAACCCATATAGATCGCATGAACAATATGCTCCGCGAGGTTATGCAGTCAAATGCTGACTTTAGGATACTGCGAGAGGATGCTCAACGTGAGTCTTCTCAGATCTCCCCTTCTTACGGAGGGAAACGGCATCATCGCCCGTTCCACGCACTGGTATCTGCCCAGGCGGAAAAGATTCGTCGTGATCGTCATGCCAGAGATCGCCTCAGCAAAGAGAAGAAGCTTGAGCAGCAACGGAACGAGCGTCGTTCAAATGATCTGAATAGAGCAATGAATCAACCAAAACGTCCTTCGCTAGGTTTTGGGCCAAAACACGAACGAGGCAAACGCAGCATGTCTGCCTTCTTTCGCGTTGTCAGACCACTATCCACGGCTTTTTCCTCGGACCGCCTACATGTTTCAGGGGATGTCATTCGGCGGAGGCCTTCCGAACTAGACTTCATACCTACTACTAAACCTACTCTGGTCCTGAGCCTCAACGACGCTATTGTCACACGCCATATGAACGACGAGAGGTCCTTCACGTTCCAGCTTATCACGGAAGACGGGGGCCAGTGGTTATTGCAGGCGCAGTCTGCTGCGGATTTGGATGCCTGGATAGATGCTATATCTCGTACTTCTCGTAAGCGACTCACGTACATGGGCGATGGGACAAAGCCGCAATTTCCAGATATTGTCGATGTGACCGGTGGCGCTGCTGATCCCTCCGATGGACCTCATGCTGGTACGATCTTTGTCGCTAAAAAAAAGGATGTGACTCCAATTTCAGTTTTTAGTATTTGGTGTGAGTCTCGACACGTTGGTCCATCGAGAGAATCCCGCTTGGGACGAATCAAGCAATGCAGTTCCGGTTGCTTTGGAGCAGTGTTTGTCTGAAGTCGAGCGTCGGGGATTGAGTGAAGTCGGAATCTGTGAATAAACCCTCTATTCCCCCTTTAACGGTTTCGATTGATCCCCTCTGGTTACTCGATTTCAGATCGCATTTCAGGTGGCACCGGGGCGATCAATGCGATCAGAAATGCTTACAATGAAGGTGCGAGCTTTCTACCCTATTCAAGTCACAACATGGCCAACCTTGTGATATTCAGGGTGGTGTCCGAACTTCGAGACAGACGATCGATATGCAGATATTCATGCAGTTTGCGGGGCTATCAAGCTGTTCTTGCGTCAACTTCCAGAACCAGTCGTTCCTTTCCATCTGTATCAGGAGGCTATCGAATCCAGCCGTACGTCGTGCACGGTCTCTTCATTGTTTTTGATGGTTTGTTTACACTTCTACGCGTAATAGGACTGGTGGATTACGATGAAAGGTCGGCTCGAATAAGAACTCTTGTCCACTCGATGCCTAGGGTGCATTTTGCTTGCCTGCGCAGAGTGATGGAGCACCTTGATCGGTATTCCGTTTATTGCCATATTTTCAACCTCGGTTCTGATCCATTGGGGTTGCTAGAGTGACCGACTATGAAGAGTCTAACCAAATGACTGCAGAGTCCCTTGCCATCTGCTTCAGTCCCTCATTGTTGCAGCCGCCACCAAGCCCAGGATCCTTTGCCCTGGGCATTGGTAACATGGGACCCGCAATGTCATTTACGAAAAGCCTTATTCTCCAAGTGCGTGACACTGGTTACCGATTTAGATCTTACTCATTTTGCCTTCAACAGTTCCATCGCTTGTTTGACGAATTGAATGCCGAAGGCGAACAGGATCTTGTGGAAGACGAAGTATTCGAGGACGAAGAGATTGAGGGAGAACCCATTGTCCCGATAAACGAGGAAACACTTGATTCCGCTGCGGCCATTATTTTGTCTGATGTATCGCTGACATCATTTGGCCTCCCGACTGGCGCATTGGGAAGCACTGAAGGGGATGTTTAATTTATGATTCGATACCATATGCACATATTTGTACATGGACTAAAAATTATCGAATTCGGGTGTGTTAGATGCCAGTTAGATAATTGCTCGCCCTGGTCACAGCTAAGTGGGATTAGGGGTCCGGGCCAATTGGGCCAGATCCTCGGAGCGCGAAATGTAACACACACGACTGTGAAGCCCAAGAACAGCCGAAGGTTGCACCCAAAGTCATGTGTGCTCACGACTAAGGACCCACAAAGCCAACCTGAGGGAATATCAATTGAATTGTAGGACAAGGAGGAACAAAAGTAAGGAGAAAGAGAAGCAAGAGACAGACAAGAATCATGAACTGCCAGGCAATAGGGGTTGAACATGAGCATCAAGGCCAGTAATGGCGGCTGACAAGATATCATCTGTCCTTCGTATGTAGTGTTGAAAGACATCAGATTTCCAGCAGCCTTGAATTTTAAGCAGATTGACAGAAAGGCCTCGATGAAGGTGCTCAGTTGCTCCACCAATGTGGAAACTGTGCCCATGAATAGATGGAAGACCAGCAGATGAGAAAATCTCACCACACCAAGTGAGGAAGGACTTTTTAGTCATGGAAAGAAACCCATCATGAGTTTTGAAGGCAAAAAGATGTGCATGGGGGGGCAAACCAGAATTAGAAAGGAGGTGATGATGAAGGGCAGTAATTGGGCATGTGGGCCCAGAAACAGCAGTGAGAGAAATATCAGCCCCAGCAGACCTTGTGGACTTTGTCCAGGGAAGGTGGAAAGTGGCAGAATGTGATGGCTGGGGAGGGGGAGGGGAGAACTTGAGGCCACAATGTCTTGTGACATGAATTGAGGAGTCAAAGGAACCAAGGCTGGGGACAGTGATTTCTCCAAGGTGACATACACCCCAAAAGGCACATGTGGCAATGGCAAACACCAAAGAGTCAAAGGTGTTGTTGAAATCCAAATCCCGGTGTAAAGCAAGAAGGTGGTCAACCAAGACAGGGGGCCTGGAAGAAAGGGAGGATGGAGGGGGGAGGGATTTAGCAGCAGCATGGCAGATTTTGAGAACAAAGGGTTCACTGCCATGCCAGGGCTGAGAATGCAGATCATGCCAATGATGAAGAGCACTAAGTGCATTGCTGATTTTGGAAGGGGAAGAATGGGCAAGGTGGGCAATGAAAAGCAATAAATGATTCATTGATGCAGGCAAATGATCATCCTCTGAAATACCCCATGAGTCACACTGTTAGTGGTGTGTAAGCCCGGCGGGCACATGGTTTCACCGACGACTCATAAACTTGTGTATATACTCATTTCCCTCCTTTATTCCCTTCTTACTCCTTCCCCCCACAACTGGTGGAAAGCTTCTCCCACAGGGAGTTTGGTGCTGCCCCAGGTTTAGCTAACTTCTGCTTACTTAATAGTGTAACAGTCTAGTAGCCAATCCGGGTCATCCCGAATGTATCTTTTTTCCATTCACTCGGTCTGCTATTTGCAGTGCACTGGACTGTGCACTGCAACCTACATACTGCATGACACTAGTCATGAATACCTTCAGTCCTACTGAACCCGACAATACATCCGTCACATCTGTTACCATCTGTCCGGCTGTTCCCAGATGATACTCTCTCCTTCCCGACTTGCTCACTCCGTCATCCAATGAAGATACTAGTCGTAAGCCCAATCCGGAGCCTCCTCCTCAAGTCACATGTCACAATAACCTTAGCTTGGACATGACTGAACTAACATTGGTGGAGTGTGTAAGAACCCAACCACTGGGTTCTGTACTCGTCTCTTCTGGCCTTGACCAAGCTCTTAGGGGCTTCATCATAATGATGCCTAGCCCCCTCTTGCATAGGGTGGATACCTCAAGAGGGGTGGACACTCCCCCTAAAAAGGACTACACAACTTGAGGTCATGTCTGGGCCCAAGAAATAGAGCCTGGACCTGAGTCCATTTTCAGTTCCAGTTCCACAGCCTCAAGCCTCACGAGTACTGCATGGAAACTGGGCCATCTAACATGGCCAGCCGCCTCGAGCTTATGGCCAGGCAAGATTGAAACCTTGCTTAAGGGATCCCCTTTGACCTCCAACCCTTCCTCCTCATGTTGAGGATACATTATGCCCATGTCCTGGAACATGCCTAGGGACTCTCGATGCGATATTCCGACAGTCACATCCACACCCTCTGAGGGAACTCAATCCTTAAATAACGAGGCTCATACAAACGTTGAGCCAGTCGATCAGGAAACGCTGCATCACAGGACCCTACTAGTATCCATAGCCAACTCTGTCCAGTGCGAACAAGGAGTCAATGTGGCTGCCGACGTACATCTGATTAACATGTCATTGTACCACCTGGTGTACAACCTCGACATGGAATCCCCAGCCTTTACTAACACTATCATATGAGTGGACCGACCGGGTCTGGCAACTGTTTACAAACCCGATGTAGAGTTCCGTCTTACTCTACTGCAGTGTGGCCAGATACTACAGGATTCCGCTGCCGAAATGGCTAAACACTACTTCCTAACTGTCCTGGACCCATATCAATTTGACCCCAGTAATGTACTATCCATACATTTGGAAGCCGGAGTTGCCTCAGAGAATAAGGTCTCACAACTGTCTGCCCTGGCGCTATGCCGACTATGTTCAGGTCTGAAGGTCATCGCACAAATCCAGAGCATAGACAAGAGCGAGTCAGTGGCCTATACAACCAACTCCAATGCCCAGGGATATGTCGTCCAGGTCCTGGAAGATACACCTAGGACCATTTCACTGTTGGCCACATACTCAGGACACAAAAATGAATTGGCCTGGTGCAACCAGGAAGCTATCACGCCTGGAACCTTAGTCAGTGACAAAGGTACCCAATTGCCATGGCCTCGATTTGAGGCTAGGCACCCTTGTCCTTCAGTAGATCCCCTATGGCAGTTGGCCCAGGCCAACCATCTCTCAGCACCTAGAGCCCCATGAATGGAGCCCCACGATTATAGGACAGAGACCACCCTCCAGCCTGTAATGTTGCCTCCCACTGGATGTATGCCACCCTTGCATGAGGGATCAGACAAACGAAGGTGGAACCCCCAGGGAGGAGGACCCCCCGATGATGATGGGTTGAGCCATGGAGGAAGAGGGTCACCCGGAGGTGGTCCTCCGCCTCACAGACAGCCACCAGGAGACCCCAGGAACAAATTTCCTGGTAGAGGAGCTCCAGATAGTGGCCCCCTGGGTCCCAGACCCCCAGGGGGTGGACCAGTGCCAGTCAGCATAACCAGTCCTCCAGAAGGACCCTACAATCCGAACCCGTATTACAAGCTGAAGTTCAAACTCAAGTTCTGACCCAATGACTTACCAGAGCACGATGGATCTGATAATTCCTTTGTAGCATGGACAGAAGATCTGGACCAGTATGCCGCCGGTAGTCAATGCATGCATGAGCAACTTGCTTTTGTGGCCACCATGAGATTCACCAAACATGTGGATGTTTGGTGGCAAAGTCTACCCAACATGACAAAGGTCCAAGCTGGCCAGAACTGGGATTCATTGAAACATATCATGTGGATGCGACTACTGGGTAATTGTTGGTTTGACAAACAAGTCACTAACTACAATGAAATGCGCTACCATAACCGAGGACATGAAAAGGAAACCCCCACTGAATGGTTGACGCGTAAAGTACGAGCCTGACGTGTACTACACCCGCCGCCCAAGGTCTCTGACCCCACCTTCGACTCGTTGGAAGTGGGCACTATCATGGAACATGCTCCCCCTTCCTGGAGGGCATATGTGGATGTGGACCTGTGTCATAATACCAATGCATTATTCACTAGGGTCAAGGACCAGGAGGACGCTCTACTAGCCGTGTCTAACATGAGCCATTCCTGACAAGTGGAAGACATCGCCAAGGACGTACTGAGATGAGTACAGGAAGATCTCAGATGCAGCCGTTACCATACTTCTGCCATGATAGTTAGTCCTAGCGTCACGAACCCGGGGTTCAAGTACGAAGTCAGCGATGTTAAATCTAAAAGGAAACCTATTCGGCCCTATCACCACTGTGGTAATGAATGGCATTATGACTACGACTGTGGCTCCTATAAGAGGGATCCCAATCAGGCCAAACCTGCTGTTAGTACAAAGTGCGAAGCTGCCTACCGGAAGGCCTATGTGGCCATGTCATCAGGATCAGAGGAGACCTACCAGTCGGCCATGATGGCAGCACACAAGGCCCTCAGTAGTGAGGAAGAAGAGGAGGTTAATGCCCTGTTTGTTGTACCCGATGAATTGCCTGTTGAGGGAGCTGCCTGTTACATTTCTCTAAGCAAGGGTGGATCATCCCCTCATTTGAGTACTGATGGGCCCATCCCACCTCTCCAAGAGGTATACGCGCCCGAACCCATTACTAAGAGACCTCTGGGGTTAGCCAGCCTCGGTATGGATGCCTTTAAGTTGGAGTGTCGTATAATTAGCCTGGAGGGGCCTATAGTTGAAGTGGTTGCTGACTCAGGCACCATGGCCACATTGGTCTCAGCCCATTGCTTATGCTCCTTGGGAGACCGGGCCCCCACCATCAAACAAGGACTAAGGTTGAGACTTCTGCACCTCATGGGTGAAGCAAGGTGTTTGGGGTATGTTGTGCTTGATCTGTACTTCCATAGCCAGCTAGGACCCATGCTACTACAAGGAGTTGAAGCCTATGTGGTCGAAGGAATGAATGCGAGCCTCTTGATCAGCAAAGACACTCATTGAGCATGGCAACTACACACCATGAGACCTGAACATGATGCCTATTGGCAAGTGGGGACCAGTCAGCACTGTATCCCAGCCATATGGGTAATGCAAAGTCAAGAGGCCTTTGCTGCATCCTGGTTACCTGAAAGTGAGCCCCTCAAGGAAATGGTTGATACGAGCCCCCAGGGCCCCGGTTCCCTGGCCCCATGTCATATGGGAAAGGGCAAGGTGATCGCCATGGAGGATGCATGCATACCAGGGGGACACGTAGCCCAAGTATGGGTAGAAGGAAACTACGACTGTCACAATGGCTTACGACTAATAGAAAAACACATACTATGGAGGGACTGCCACAGCTTTCTGGCCTCTGTCGACTGTATAGTGGATACTGCAGAGGAAATCACCCTACTGGTTGCCAACCCCACACCGACACCCAGAATGGTATGAAAAGGGGAAGAGTTAGGGTACATGTTGGATCTGCACAAATGTCTCAGCCGAGACACCGACTTGAGCCCCGCCCATAGAGCATTGTTCAACCAGAGGGCCCTCTTCATGAGAGCCTTGGTAGAGGGCTCCCTTAACAGACGAGAGCTGGATCATACAAGGAACAAGGAACAACTCCCAGTGTTAAATGGCACCCCGCCAATGGAGCCGATGGGATCCGAAAACTGGGGCCCAAGACTGCCGAACCAGGGGACATAGAGGAGTTGAAGTCCCAAGACCTTGAAAAACTGATCAATGTGGATCTCTCCCTGCCTACCAAACAAAGGGCACAAGCCTACAAGGTCCTGAGAGAACACCAGATGGTGTTTGGATTCGATGGACACCTGGGTAAACACCCCACAAAGGTGCACATAAAATTGACTCCTGGCATGAAACCTATCTCATCCACACCATACATTGCCTCGCCAGCCAAACAAGAGCTCATTGACAAGCAGTTCGACTTATGGCTAAAACAAGGGGTAATCGAACCATCAAACAGCCTGTGGGGAGCTCCCATCCTAATAGTCCACAAAAACAGCAAGGATTGTTTATGTGTAGACTGGAGAAAACTGAATGTGGCCACAGTGTCAGACCAATTCCCCATCCCAAGGCAGAGCGATATTCTCCAGGCCCTATCTGGAGCCCAGTACTTGTCTTCCTTCAATGCCTTAGCAGGATTCACCCAACTTGAATTTGATGATGTCTCCCAGCCTTACACAGCCATGAGAACTCACCATGGACTACACCAGTTCACTCGGATGCCTTTTGGATGAAAGAATGGCCCGCCCATTTTTCAACGAGTAATGCAGGAAATTCTGTCCCCCTACTTATGGATATTCACATTGGTATACATTGATGACATAGTGGTTTACTTGCATACATTCGAAGAGCACCTGAGCCATATCGCCATGGTCCTGGAAGCCATCAGAAAGTCTGGCATCACTCTGGCTCCCCACAAATGTCATGTGGGTTATTGTAGCATACAACTCCTGGGGAAAAAGGTATCACGACTGGGACTGTCCACCAACGCTGAAAAAATATGAGCTGTTACCGCCTTGGCTATTCCATGGCATCATAAGGACCTGGAAATGTTCCTAGGCATGGCAGTATACTTCGCAGCATACATCTCCCAGTTCTCTGGGATTGCTGCCCCACTGTTTGCGTTACTAAGGAAGGGTACCCCTTGGCAATGGAGGATGGAACACAATGAGGCATACAGCATGATGAAACAAGCATTAACATCTGCGCCAGTATGAGGACACCCTATTCGGGGCCAAGGATACAGGTTGTACATGGATGCCTCTGATGTAGCCCTTGCCAGGGCACTGCAGCAAATCCAGCCAATTCTTATCAAAGACCTGTGTCACATGAAGGTCTATGAACAGCTTCAAAGGGCATATAATGAGGGGGGTCCCATGCCTGAATTGACTTTGAAGCTTTTGGACACATGTGACAATCGACCCCCTCCAGGCACTTGGGGCGATACCTTCGAAGATACCCTCATCCATGTGGAGAGGGTCATTGCTTACTGGAGCCGTACATGCAAACCCACCAAGACCCGTTACTCAGCCACTGAGCACGAGGCCCTAGCTGCCAAGGACAGCCTAATAAGGTTCCTACCTTTTATCAAGGGTGAACAAATTCTCCTTGTAACAGATCACACTGCCCTGCAATGGGCCAAGACTTATGAGAATGCCAACCATCGACTGAGCGCCTGGGGCATTGTTTTCATGGCCTTCCCAGGAATGGTGATCATCCACCGGCCAGGACGAGTCCACTCCAATGTGGACCCCTTGTCATGACTGTTGCAAACACCAGAGGTGGTGTTGCCCCAAGACCAGGACATTCTGAAGCTGGTCATAAACAATGAAAGCCAGGCTAAGGGTTGGAACCAAGCTGCCCACAATCCCAGCCTAGGTAAAGCAACATTCGTGTCAACAAGAGCCCAGAAAGCCACACAGGAAGGAACCATGATGTTTATTATGGAAACAAATCCAACCTCCAATGACAGCCATGAGCCTCCCCCACTGGATCAACCCCCCCCTGGACTAAATCTGTTTATCTCCCCTGAAACAGTACACCAATTCCGAGAAGGGTATAGTCAAGACCCTGAATTTAAAACCGTATGGGCATGGACAGAAGCCATGCCCACCGACACCTACCAAAAGTGTAGAGACAATATCAAACGATTCCAATGATTCTCTCAGGGCAACAATGGACTACTCTTCAAAGATGCCGATAACCACTCAAGACTGTGTGTCCCTGCTAAAGAGCAACTCACCCTTATTAAGGAAGCCCATGACTCTCCTCACGAATCTGCCCACAGGTGGTGGGGAAAGATGTTGGAATCTCTACGGCAAGAATTTTACTGGAAGACTATGTGAAAAGGCGTACTAAACTACTGCGAAACGTGCGACGTCTGCCAGAAGACCAAACATGACCGGCTAGGACCTAAAGGTTACCTATGACCCATGGCCACACCTAAACTACCCTTTGAGGTCATCAGCATGGATTTCATGACAGGTCTCCCGGAATTGAAAGGACAAAATGCCATACTGGTCGTCATAGACAAGCTCATGAAATATGGCATCTTCATACTGACCACGATCCATGTGTCAGCAGATGGAGTAGTGGCACTACTGCACAAAGAGGTGTACAGAAATTTTGGCTTACCCAAATGGATCATAAGTGACTGTGACCCATGATTTGTAAGTAGCTTCTGGCATGCCCTGGCAGACTACTTCGACACACAATTAGCCATGTCCACCTCGCACCATCCCCAAATGGATGGCCAAAATGAGGTCATGAACCAACACTTAGAAACTATGATCCGGTGTTACATCAATACAGACCATAACGACTGGGCCCAATGGTTGGATGTACTGGTGTTGGCATACAACAGGGCTGTCCATTCCACCACACAAGCCTCTCCAGCCTCACTCCTGTTTGGCTATACAGCCTGCACACCCCTACGTCTACTACAGGAATTGGCAGGACTCATGCTCACAGATAACCCACTAGCGGACGACCGCATTAGCACCCTATGTGTCTGTAGAGACCTAGTGCGAGACACTATCATTCATGCAGCAGACACACAAGCCTATCTGTATGACAAGAAATGAAGGGCCGTACTCTACAAAGTGGGAGACAAAGTACTATTAAACCCACACTCCCTGGAACTGGTCAATGTCAAAGGAGCAGGATGCAAACTTATGCAACAATGAATAGGCCCCTTCGAAATTACAGGGGTTATCAATCCCACTGCTTATAGGCTAAGGCTCCTGGATACGATGCCGATGCACAATGTAGTCAACCTGGAACACCTTACCCTATATAAACGTTCCCAAGATAAGGACAGGCCTATGATGGCTGATCCACAACAAGACCTACAAGCGTCAGAGGAATATGAAGTGGAGGATATCATAGATTCTAGGTACAATAAGAGGAAATGTGCCACTGAATTTTTAGTACATTGGCGAGGGTACAGTCCCGAGCACGACTCCTGGCAGTCTGGTCAGGACCTTCATAATGCCCCCGAGATACTGAAGAAATTCCACAATCGTACTAGACACTGCACAGCCATGGATGCCATGCCCCTACCAGCCCTACTGACAGTATTAGCTGAAGTCCAAGATTCCCCACCTCTTTCTGATATCAACATGAGATCGCTTACCGACTTCAAGGATCACAGCCCAGCCCACTATATAGGCAGTGCCCACTATGGGTACACCTTTCATGATGTGTTACACAGCACACTTACACCACCCATCGTGCAACTCACTCACACTGGCCACATGGGGATCCTCGATATCCTAGGCCAAAGGCCATCATACAAACTGATCACCTCATCAAAACCCCTCAGCCTACTTGTGGCCTTCATCCCCACCTTCTTACAGCTGGTCTGCGACATCAGGGACATAAATAAACAGTTTTTTGTTCACAACAAAAGCCTGGATGCACTGCAAACCTCCTGGGACTACGCATGGGCCTGGGCTGAGGGACACGAACGTGGCTCTGGACTCCTAATTCCTACATTCATTCGAGCTGTATGATACCAGATCGATGTGCCTGGCCAGACACGATTTGAGAACCTGTTCAAACCCTGGTATTGCATTGAAGCACTGCATGCCTACCTGCAAATCATGTGAGTGATAGCTGTGTTACTAGCCTACGCCAACTATGTGGTGGCCCACCAACTGTTCGTTGGCTCCCGTCCACCATATGGGTGCTTGGGGGGCCTGCCCAGAGTTCCGTGGTACCTCAGTGCTCCCGTCGGCTTCGTCTGGACCGAACTGACTGAGGACACAACTGATCCACTACTCTGGAAACAACTACACACATATTGTCTCCATGCATTTACAGACTCCTCTTGCACAATGGACACTGTAGAAGCTCTACCTGAAGCTCAACAAGTCCTATTGCAAGGCAACTACTTCACCACAGACAAGGCCTGGCAACAAGAGCCCTTACTTCTCTGTTCCACCTTTGAAGGCAATGCCCCCCCCTTCCCAGGAGAAGACGATCGCAAGAATTACAAATGGGATGACATATTCCCAGGACCACCCCCCCGCCCCGACAATTTCGACGTACTAGACAATGCCACCAAACACCTGTACGTAGCATCATACTATGGACCTGACGGGACCCTCATGACAGTGGCAGAACAAAAAACAGCTGACACCAGTCCTGTAATGAAGTGCCTCCTGGATTCAGGAGGGTACTCATTGTCGTACTTGGACAAAGCATAGTCGACAGGTTGGGAGCCAGATAGGAGGGGATAAGGGGATAAGAAGGAAGGATAATCACACCACCCTTAGCACTAGCTTCAGGTGGGGGAGCCAGACACAGAGCTAGGCACTGGCTTTGCTCTGAGTCTGGGGGAAAAGGTTGTGGAGGGAATGGGAGGATGATGAAAGATAGTAAAGTAGTGACTGGCCAAGTGGCACAGTCACTACCTAAGGAGAGGAAGGGGATCAGTAAGAGGAAGGGTGATCCTGCTTACTGCTTTCCCTGCTAGAGTCCCAAGGCACAAGTCCAAAGCCAGGGAAAGGGCTAGTATTGATGGCTACTAGGGGCCAGCAAGATATCCAGATAGAAGCAGCAGAGACAAGAGACAAGAGGCAAGAGGGTTCATGGTTCTCACTAGGCATAGAGGTCTGGGCAAAAGTTACTTATTCAATCTCGGCATCTGCCATATATACATGACTTTGAGTCTGAACTCCCTTATGTAATACACTATATTACAGTGCCCCCAGTTTGGACTCCAAAAGTCTTAACTGAGCACCTGGGCATAAGGAAGGCAGATGAAGCAGAAAGAATGTGTGAATTTGAGAAAAAGGCAAAAGAAAGACAGGATTCAATGAGAGTTCATAATCCAGTGCTAAGCTTTGGATTTCAAAACAATGGATCTTAGCCTTTGAATGGGGCAAGAAGAAGACAGGATGAAAGAAAGTAGCAAGGAAGAGCAAGAGAAGAGGGGAGAAGGAAGGGGGAGAATTGTGGCCTTTATCCAAATGTCTTCAAGCCTCTAAGATCCTTCTGCACCATGGCTGCTGCCCCCCAGGCTTGATGGCATTGGATAGCATTAGGTATGACACCAAAGACTGGGAGGCTGGGTGGGCAAAGTCTTTGGTGGGACTAAGGATTGCCATTAGCCCACTAGCTGTAAAGTCCCACAGCCTATATGTAGAGGAAGGCTGAGGAAGCAGAGGCCAGGCCCTGGAAGAGCATCAGGGCAAGGCTAGGCCATAGGGGAGGACTAAGCTGCAGGGAAGGGTAAAGCCACAGGGAGGGGCAAGGCCATGGGGATGGGCAAGGCCACAGGGAAGGGTGAAGCCACAGGGAGGAAGGCCATGGCAAGAGACAGGGCCATGGTGAGGGCAAGACTGTAGCAGGAAGCAAGGTCATAGTGAGAGGCCAGGTGATGGCAAGGGCAGGGCCACAAGGAGCAAGGCCAGGGAGGAGGGCCAAGATGTCATACAGGCTGGACTGCATAAGGAGGATTAGGCTGCAGTCCATAGCCTGGGGCTAGCTGTGGAATCAAGGGAGCTGGCCTGCCACTGTATCTGGTGGAGGTGGCTGTGGCCCTAGAAGCAGCTGTGCCTGGCATAGTGATAGGCTGCAAGGGCCACAGTGATACAGAGGTGGCAGCCGCAGCTTAGATGGCTCTGGGAAGGGCTAGTGCTGTGGCCATGGCCATGGCCACAAGAGATGTCCCTAGAGAGCCAAGGCCACATGTCTTGAAGAGGCCAATGCATAGGGGATGGCTTCCTTCCCAGGAAGCTTGCCCATTGCAGGATGTCCCATCCTCCCTAAGTCTACCTTACAGCCAGGGGCCTGTAGTCATATTCCCATCCTGGAGACCCATAGGCCAATTCCTTCCTTTCCCTTGGCCCCTCATACTACTCAGTACCCCCTACTGCCCCCCATTTTTTTTTTCTGGGCAAAAGTTACTTATTCAATCTCAGCATCTGCCATATATACATGACTTTTGAGTCTGAACTCCCTTATGTAATACACTATATTACAAGTCCAGTACCCACAGGGAGTACAGGTGAGCCGGCTGATCCACAACCCAGCTACAGCATGGCCTCCCCAACCTGGGAAGACAACCCTCAGCCCACCGAGACATCTGGGAGTGCTTCAAGGAGCAATGCTGACAGGGACAATTGGTGGGATGGCCTACCTAATCAAACGAACCTACCCACAACAGTACACCCCGACCCCATCCAGGCACACTCTGGCTTCGGACCACGCACGAGGCCATGAAGTTGTCCATGGGACCCCTGCACGGGATCCAATTGCGTTCCTGGAATCCTAGAAGAAGACCGGCACTGGCGACCAAGAGAAGAAGATCCACCTAGGACAGAGAGCTCATACCAACCTAGCTCCTCATGACGGCCTTATTCACCTGAATGTCACACCCACACTCAAGAACTGACAGCCAATGACCATGAAGCACAATGGCTGTCACCTCCCTGGACCCTGGAACAATACCACCCCACCCCTCCCAGACCAATGGACTCCTATCCGGCAAACCAGATGATTTTTCCTCCCTGGCCCCAGATTGTAGGTTGCATGCCCTTCATAAACACTGCAGATGGGTCATGGCAAGTGGCACCTATCATCCAATTGAGCAATCCTATGGACAGGCCAGGCTGGTCAGCCAATTATCCATGTCTAATTAGATATCATTAGCCTTGCATTTATCTAGTCTAATAAGATACATTTCCATGGGGGCCCTAGGGACCCCTCATGTATGATTATCATCCATGCCCATATGCTGAGGGGCCCCCACTCTTGATGTAGGGGCCCCAGGGGCCCCACAGCCATGTTTAAGGCCTAGAAATGGCCTCGGACCCTACTCCGAAGGGGCCCCTGCATGTGCAGCAGGGGCCCCTGTGTGCATGGCAGGGGCCCCTGTGTGCATGGCAGGGGCCCCTGTGTGTACAGCAGGGGCCCCTGTGCATATGGCCCGAGTCTCTAAGAGTGGAGTCCCCTTACTTCTTAGAGTTCAATATAGGGACAGACAAACTAGGTATTGATATAGTAGTACACATAGTAAAAAGATATCTAGAGTCAAGGAATCACTCATCCTCACTGTCAGTGCCATTAGACTGACTACCTTCATCACTTGAGAGTCCCTGCTGATGGGTATAGTCAGCAGCAGCAAGGATTGCACTATCAGCAAGCACAAGTGGAGGTTCAAGTTCAAAATCCTCCTCATCATCTGAGCTGTCCACTTCAAATACCAGGGAGACACCACCTGATTGTGAATTTGTGTGCCTTTGGGAACCCCTCAACTCGCCAGGCAGAGCCACATTCAAAGCATCAATAGCCTGACCCCACCTCTTCCCCAAATCACAGAGGGTTTGAATGTGTTCTCGAAGGAAGAACTTAAGATCATCATCTGGAATAATTTATACACAATTAGGGCCTCGGAAAGCTGGGAGGAAAACCATACAAACACACCTTGACATGCATTTGAAGCTGCCATCAATGCAGCAGATTCGTCTTCAAACCATTGCTGCAGTGAGTAGCTTTCTCGGTCGCATAGATAAAGCTTGTTGCAACAATTTACCACCTCTTGCATGAGCCAGATGCCATTTTGGACATCCTCATCCCCAAGCCAAGGGGGAACAGTTCCATCAAACTCATCATCGGCGAGTCCAATATCCTGCCAGATATCATTGTTGACATCAAGGCCAAAAAGACCCTTCATATCGATAGGTGGAGGTATTATTGCATTCTTTGAGATCCCACCCCGACCACGAAGCTTCATCATATTAAGTCGCTGTTTGTTATAGTCCGCAACAAGACTCTTGACGGAGCGATAGCGTCTCTTCAATGCTTTTGTTGTATGCTCCATAGTGTTATGGTCTAGGAGTATGAAGCAAAGTTGCTCATGAGTTTTGGAAAGCCTTCACTCGAAAGGAAATGACGTACCTACTGCCTTACTCCTGAAAGCTCCTGTGAGATTACGAGTCTCGAAGTTCTTCTCACACGCTTTCGCAATAATACGGGCTTTAAGAGCCCGCATATTAAGCTGGTGTTCAAACCAAGCATGGCCCCTCATCTTCTCGAGCTTCTTGTATGATATTGGATCACCAAGTTGAAGACAGCCGTCAAGTCATTATCTTGCTTTGATAGACGCGAGACAATCTTCTCTTGTTCAGCAATCGAAGTCGTGATCTCCGCAACTTCATTCCGGCTTGCAATGCTGTCTGAGAGAGGCACGACATACAGTGACCCACAAAACCGTTGCAATGTTTGCCACTTTTGACTCTCTTTGTTTATACCTCCCAACCAGCCATTTAAAAAATTTGAAAAAATATGTTCAAGATGTATATGCTTCTTGGCTACACATGTGCCAAATTTCACAGCAATCCATCAATATTTGACAGAGATATGCCTTAACAAGCCACCTATATCATTGCAACGGTTTTGTGGCACATGAAATTGTGACACAAATCATTACAGTTCAGTATTTTGTGTACCCCCCCTTTGCCTTCCACACTGCTTCCACCCTCCTAGGCATACTTTTATAAATTTTTTACACCCCCCTGCTTCAATCTTCTCCCACTCTGCCTCTGACTCGCTCCCATAAGCTCATGTATGCCTTTGCGGGTTCTTCCATATCCTCCAGCTTCTGTTTTGATGTGATGCCAGAGGTGTCAATTGGATTGAGGTCTGGGGACTGGGCAGGGCACTTCATGACAGTTGAAACCATGGGTCTTTGAACCAGGCTTGGGCCGTTATTGCTGGTGTGTTTGGGGTCATTGTCCTGCTGGAAAAACCACATCGCCAGGTGGATTTGTTGTAAAATTCGGGATTCCTTGGAGTTCATCCTCCAGAATTGGCAGTAGAGGTTGCATCCATCTGCCATCAATCTTGCATGCATATCCAGGCCCCTCCCATGTTCATTACACCCACACATCAAGGAACCACCACCAAACTTCAGGCCCTTCCACCAGACTATCAGAGGGCCCTCCCAGCCTTTTTCCCACCCATTTTCGCATCAGAGCCCAGGCGATTAATTTTGGTCTCATCAGATCCACACAACCGTTCCAGCTCATTCCACAGTCCAGTCCTTATGGCTTAGGGCAAGTCCAGTCTCTCGACGCTTTGGCGCTCGGGAAGGCAGGGGACGTTTCTCTTCACCACAGCCCTTTAAACCAGACACTTTCAGATGGGCGGCGGACTGTTTCATTGGAAGTGACTGGTTGTGATGGATTTTTGGAGGTGAATGGGCAACTTGTGGTGGCATTTGTGCCTTCCCATGTGGATAAGAGATGGCAGGCGGACATCAGTGGGGAAAGCTTTGATGACGACCACCAGAGGACTTGGAAACATGGGGCGATGTTTGGACCAGACACGGGTGATAGTAGAAGTGTGGAGACCAGTAATGGAGGAGATTTTGTGGCAGGTGCTTGGAGTCAATGAGATGAAGGACATTGTCAAGTTGTGCATTTGATAAAGCACGCATGGTTGATTGGGGGGCATATAGCCTTGGGACTGCTGGTATTTATGCTTCCGATGTTTATTTATTGGCTGTGTTTGTACTTTGGGTATAAACAATGTCACATGACAGTAATGTCATGTTCTCTGATCTGAAAGGTCAGCCACAAAACTGTTGCAATGACATAGGTGACTTGTTGAGGGCATATCTCTGTCAATGTTAATGGATTGCCATGAAATTTGGCACATATGTAGACAAGAAGCATACATATCTTGGACATATTTTTCCAAATTTTTGAAGGCCTGACTGGGAGAATAACCAAAGAAGGTCAAAAGTGGCAAACATTGCAACAGTTTTGTGGGTCACTGTAAGTTGTTTCTGGAGGACCTCGATGAGATCTTGAGCAGCATTCAGACGCTGACGGACGGCAAGGATCTTCTCCACAGCATGAAAACCTTTCTTCTTAGACTGTCGCTCTAAAGGCCGGCTTTGATAGGCTCGCTGTGCTTCAAATTGAGCTTGCAAGTACTCATTGGTGTATTGGATCTTGTCCCTCTTTGCTTCAGCAAGTGCAAGTCGGGCTTTTGTTGCCCTCACGCACTTTTCCAGCCAAACACCAGCCTGGCATAACTTCAGACGGTCCTGATGTTCAATCTGGAGGTCCAGGAGGAACAATCGACGATGGAAGCCGGTGACACGGAGATTTGGGATAAGGCTCAAAGATCACTCCAAAGACGTTCACAGCCCTCTCCGTCAGTGAGACCCCAGATGTTGCCTTTCCGGGGATGATACCACAACTGACAGACCCACTGATGGCCGTATGCATGGAAGACACTGATTCCAAATACGATCCGTGGCATACATTGTGGCAAGAGGTTCCACTTCAGGGTGCTTCAGTGAATTTGACAGCCGACATCGTAGAGAATGCCAACTCGCCAGTGTACAGGCAACTGTGCCATGACAAAATCAATTATTGCCAGTGCATAGAACTGTTGCTCTCCGGGCGTCCACATATTGCTCCAGACGATGACTCGATCATGGTGACAAACACCTGCCATCATGCCAGTGTCTGAGAAGTGCTGTCCGGGGGTCTTCACTCTCTCCCCATCAGCAGCAATAAAAGACTCACCACAGTTGTCAAGGTACGAGTTCGGCATGCGCAGCCCTGGCTCAACACAATCGCCCTCACCATCGGCAACATCAACCGTGTACTCCCCCTGCTTAGACGCGTGTTTAGTACGACGTTCATGCCCCTTAACAGGCTGGGCTGCCTCGACCCTTGCTTCCAAGCTTCCAAGAAGCTCTGGGCAGCTCACGAGTTCCCAGTGGGACAATTTGAGGATCCTGGGTGCCAGGTTGCTTTTTTGGCCAGGACGGCAGTCATAGTCCTTGTTTCGTCTAAGGCAAAGCACGCATCAAGACACAGGAAGAACTCGGGGCTACAATACAACAAGATTCACTATATCAGCATCATGACATGACAAGAGTGTGAATAGAATGTGTACTACTCACAGTTTGCTCTCCCCGACTTTGTTAACTCCACCAAAGCACAGTGGGCAACGAGAGCGAAGGTAATCAGATGGACTAATGGGGGGATCAGGCCCGGGTGTGGGAGTGTGGTTCGTGATGGCATGGTCGGCCCATTTACATCCCCTTGGCATGACCGTTCATCATGCAGGTGGTGGGTTCACTAACAAGGCAGCATTGCAGGCTGGTCAGTCACAGGGGGACCTAATTAGGTACCACTTTCGGGCAGAAAATGGACCTAATAGGTCCCCAGACCTTATGGCCGAAATCGGCACTTCAATTCAGTTTTTGGCCATCTGTTGGCCAATCCATGGCTGTGCTAGATTATTTATTATTATTATTATTATTGCTATTATTATATACATATATCCCCCCCCTTGGGTCTGCCACCACAGGGGGGGGGGTGTGGTTCCTGCGGGGTCACGCAACCTGCATATACCCACACACCTTGCCGCAGCGGGGTGGGGTCAATATGCCCCGGTACGGGCCGGTTCCATTTGGTGCTCCCTCAGGGATGGTCGGTTTTCATTTGTTGGTCTTGTTTGTTCTGTGGTAACGGGCGCGGGTTTCATTTGGTCCTGCATCCGGGGTTTGGCTCGGTGGCTGCGTATCTTCGCATTCAGCGACGGCAGTCATGAGTCCTTGGTTTCGTCTAAGGGCAAGCACGCATCAAGACCACGCGCCCAAAAATCAGGGGGGGACAAATAAAAAAAATAAACAACAAGATTCAACAATAACAAAAAAAACATAACATAGAACAGGTGATAGAATAAAGAGATAAAAGCTACATCACAGTTATACCATCACAACAAAAGAAACTTTGTTTCTCACAAGCAATGGAAGAGAGGAAGGTAAAAAACAGAAATGGAAGAGAGGAGGAGGACATAGGCCCGGATAGTAGGGAGTGTCGGTCGACAGAATAGAGCGAGAAAAAAAAAAACAATATATATATATAATACCACATATATATAATTAGCATACCGTACATAAAAAACACGTAGCAAAAGTGGTGGGTCACGCAACAAGGCAGCCATAGCAGGCTGGTCCACGTCACAGGGGGGACCTAATTTTAGGTAACCACTTTCGGGCAGCAAAATGGTACCTAATAGGTCCCCCAGACCTTATGGCCGAAATCGGTGCAATTTCAATTCAGTTTTTGGGCCATCTGTTGGCCAATCCATGGCTGTGCTAGATTATTTATTATTATTATTATTATTGCTATTATTATCATACATATTATCCCCCCCTGGGTCTGCCACCACAGGGGGGGGGGTGTGGTTCCTGCGGGTCACGCACCTGCATATACCCACCACACCTGCCGCAGCGGGTGGGTTCATATGCCCCGGTAGGGGCCGGTTCCATTTGTGCGCTCCCTCGAGGGAGCGGTTTTCATTTGTTGTCCTTCGTTTGTTCGTGTGTAACCGGGCGCGGGGTTTCATTGGGGTCCTGGCATCCGCGGGTTTGGGCTCGTGGCTGCGTATCTTCGCGCATTGGGTGGGACATCTTGACCTAGAATAGTAAATATGTTAATTAAAAATTAAAACTCACGCAAGAAGAGCAGCGACTGCTGCTCTTCTTGCGCGGTTGTAGCTATTAAAAACAATATACCTTATATGGCCACACACCCACCGCAGCGAGTGTGTGCTCATCCACCCATGTTGGGGGCCTGGGCTCCGGTCCCTCGAGGGGGCGTCGTCGAAGGCCCCGTTCGTGGGGTTGTTCGTGGCTTTCGTTCATGGCGTGTTCATGGATTCGTGGTGGGCTGGGCTTCGGGTTCTAGTCTAGGATCTAAAGAAACCAATATTAAGTTAGTTAGACATCAATGCAGCGCAAAAGAGCAGCTCACGCTGCTCTTTTTGCGCCACAAGAATAAAAATAAAACAAAAAAACAAAACTAACCTTGTAGTACCCCGCACCCGCTGTGGCGGGTGCAGGGTACTGGGGCCATGTACTCTGGGCTCGTTTGTAGGGCAGTTTGCACGGATCCCATCGTTTGGGTGTGGACAGGCGGGCTGCTGGGGTTTTCGCGTCCACATTCGTTTGCATGGGAAGGGATGACCTACAGTACAATGTTATATGTTAGTTAAAAGTTAAACACCACGCAAAAAGAGCAGCTTTCGCTGCTCTTTTTGGGCGGGTGTAGCTACTGGGGGGGGCGGACTCACCTTGAATAGTACCACACCCACCGCAGTGGGTGTGTGGTACCTGGGGTCCTCATTTTGCGCATTGGCACGTGTCGTGTTGGCCATGTTGGCACATGCCGTGTTGGCATGTGTCGCGTTGGCGTGTGTCGTGTTGGCGCGTGTTGCATTGCTGTGCGTCGCGTTGCCATCCGATCCCTTGTTGTTTCGTGGGCTTCCGTCGTACCCTGGACAAGTCAACCTAGAATAATAAACGAATCATTAGCATAAAAATTCAAAGCAACGCAAAAAGAGCAGCTTTTGCTGCTCTTTTTGCGCCATTGTATCTACTAAAAAACACTCACCTTGTGACCACACACCCGCAACGGCGGGTGTGTGGTCGTGTGGTTGCCTTTCCAGGCGGTTGCCTGTTGTGGTTGCGGAGATGCGGAAGGAGATGCAAACTCAACGCCGGCAACTGCAGGAGTTAAAAAGCGCCCAAGTGCCGTGCTACAGGCAAAATCCATATTAATAGCAAGTACCTAGATGTGAAATAAATACTATATAATATATATTTGTCCAAAAATGCGAAGAAGATGACAATAATAAGTCAGAGCTCAAACAAGGCATGATATGCCTAATTGAGAATGGATTGGGCCACTTCTATGAGTCATAATTGGCCCAAATTAAAATATAATAATATTAAATGGGTACCCCCACATGGGCGACTAGTTATATTGGACGATTCTGGCACTTTTTAATTTTTCACGCCTTCAATTCCCTATTTAGGGAATTGAAGGCGTGAAAAATTAAAAAGTGCCAGAATCGTCCAATATAACTAGTCGCCCATGTGGGGGTACCCATTTAATATTATTATATTTTAATTTGGGCCAATTATGACTCATAGAAGTGGCCCAATCCATTCTCAATTAGGCATATCATGCCTTGTTTGAGCTCTGACTTATTATCGTCATC
>MU129245.1:0-44881 GCA_014904985.1 Hydnum rufescens UP504
GCTCGCACAACATTAACAGTCTCTGGTGGAGTCTGGTTTTGGACAGTGTGACCATACACTCCCTATTTCCTGCTCCACTGAAGACTTTCCATCCACTACACTCCTTCTACTGGCTTTTGGTCGTCTTCCAACAAACCTGCGAAGTCCCAGGGCTACACCTTCCACTCCTACCTCTTGCCAGCCTTTGGGGGTTCTTGGAGAGTCTGGTCAAAGACGGTGCACACTGCACCCCTATCGCCTGCTTTCCATCTGCTTTTTTTGGCGTCTCGTTCACTCCTGCCGCACTCGCTGTCTTCCAACTACCCTACACTTTCAATCCCTCAAAGCCTGGTTTAGGACAGCACAGTTTTTTGCGCTCTCCCTATTCCTACTTTGCACCGTGTGATATCTCGCCATCCGTTCCCTCAACGTTGTAGCCTGAAGTTGCGAGGGTGCACTTTCTGTACCCCCCACTTCTACTACTTTTTTTCACGAGCTGACTCCTAGCCCGATATGCCACCTAAGACATATCAAGCCCGAAAAAGGACCACAAGGCCTGCTGCCACCCCGGCAGGTCGAATGGCCCGGTCCTCTACAATAACCAATGACACCGCAGTCCCTTCAACGAGCAGTGAATCTGCTAGTGGGCCCCAGACGAGAGAGTCTTCTGACACAACTGGCGAAGCTTCCAGCACCCCCATTACGCGCCCTGTCCCTCAGCGTAATGAGTGGTTTATTGACGTTCCGTCGTTGCGATCGCACCAACAAACGGTTCAGCTCGCTCCACCTCGATCTAGAAACCATCCCAGTGTACCTACAGTGCGTTTCCTATCCATTTTATTTCCTAGATTGCTTTAAATTGACTTCCACTACAGTCCATTCCTTATTCTTCGAATCCTGCTGGTCACTCCCCATCTCCTGCTGGTTCTCCGCTCCATTTCCTGGTCTTTCTCGTGCTCAATCACCCCGTATTCCTCGTGCTCAATCACCCCGTATTCCTCGTGCTCAATCGCCCCGTATTCCTCGTGCTCAATCCCCGTATTCCTCGCTCATCCCCGTATTCCTCGTGCTCAATCGCCCCGTATCTCGCTCATCGTGCTCAATCTCGCAATCGCTCTCGTGGTCATCCTCGCACTCGGTCTCCTGCTCAGTCCCCTGCTCAGGCCGCCACTTGGTCTCCCCAGCCCCCAAGTCATACCTCATCTCACACGTTTGGCAATTCTCCATTCGTTGGGGATTTTGATCATGAGGTCGAGCCTTCTGGTCTATATCATCAGCGTGAAAATTCGGTCATTTTGGATCCACCAAATCCAAATGATGGGAATCCAGATGTTGAGGATGACGACTCGGTTGCTGAGGAGGGTGACACTGCGCAAATCAAATCACAGGGTGGACCATTTACGGACGAACAAGTCGCTGAGATCAGAGGCATTGTTGAATCCATGAACCGTGAGCTCGAGCACAAGGCGAAAGAGTGGGACAGGCCTCTTGAGTCTGTGATGCGGATCGGGAACCTTGCAATAAGCATGAGAGAACGGCGAAGTGCTGGGAATCCATGGAATGCATATCAGGCCTCGTACGAGAAGGACCCCAAGCCAGACCATCCCCATCACGAGTATGTGGAAAAGGTCATACAGCCAGCCTATCGTGAGCTCATTGCTGCACACGGTGGTGAAGACTCCGATGCATGGAAAAAGAAATTGAAGGAGCTTGTGGATCAGCACAATGCCTCAAAGGCAGCCCAAGCTTTTGATATTGCCCTCTCACCAGCTGCGATGGGCAAAGTCATTAAGCAGACTACGAAGCGCTGGAAGGATGACTTGAAATGGATGGCCACTATGAACATCCACAGGTTCTGTGGAATCGTCAGCGGCGTTCCTGATGAGGTGGCTTCAAAACAGAATGCTCTATTCACCGGCTCACCAGCAATGAAGGACTGGCTAAATTTGTCTTTCCCAAAAGACAGTATGTCGTTGAAGATGATTCATTCCCACATCCTGGTCTATCAGGGGCAACATCTTTTACGCCAAAATCAGAAGCAAAAGATTCCAAAGTCCATGCATCTGATGCGGAAGGAGATTTCAGAGGAGCTCAATAACCTTCTGACTCCTCTGATCAGTCGGGTACCGCGTATACCTTGGGCAAGTCTCCCCCGATTCCTTGCCAACAACGAGTTGAAGATTGAGAATTGGGTTGCGGAATCCGAATTTCCAAGTCTCTTGTCCCTTGATGTCTCTGTAGTCCGAACAGAGAGTTGGAAGAAACTTTGGCGTACCTTTTTCCAGCCATCGGATGATTCAACAAAGGTCCGAGTTACTCAGCTCAAGCATATCGCCCAGGAGAATAATGGGAAGCTTCCCAGTGACACTGTAATCGTCTCTGATCAATTCAATAACCCACTCCTGACTGTTGCTCAAGTGGATGGACCGGGGGAGCCAAATGAATCTGATGCCAACAGTGCCAATGGGACTTCCGTCGCAGGCGGTGCTTCTGGGCCCAGGAAACGGGCCTCTCAAGGTGATGGCCCCTCACGGAAGAAAAAGAAGATGGGCCCTAAGCATCCAATGTCTGCTGAATTCATCGACGAGCCCAGTGACGATGATGGCCCTGTAACAGATACTTTTGAAAATCCAGGTGGAGCAAGTTCCGTTGGTGGTCAATCTAGTGGAACTACTTGGGGTGGCGCTGGGTCTTCCGTCGATGGTGTTGTCAATGGTCAATTTAGTGGGAATGCTCCAAGTGGTGCCATCAATGGTCCAATGGACTGGGCCGGGGGATATGGTCAAAACCAGCAAGAATACAACCCACATGATGATCCCTTGATGGCGTCCCTGTTTGCGAGGTACCCTGATTTGAACCTGGGCTTGAATCAAGGGTTTGATGACGGATTTCCTCTCTAAATTCTTCCACCCGACCTCTGTCTTGGATGTGTGCTTTGCATGCTTTTGCGTGCTTCATGCACTTTGAGTGCCTCTGCCTTCCCTTGGCCTTTTTTAAGACAAAAGTTTTCCCTTCATTTGATATACTACACCTATTTCTTGGATTTAATTTCTTAATCTCTGAAGAACTTGACTTCTTGTTAATTGCTCTATGTATATAACACATTAATTGACTTGATATCTGCCGCCATACCATGAGAAACCTTGGAGGTTGTGAGTTTGATATCAAAATCCCCGAGGGCAGACTTATGGATTGACCTAAGGTCACCCTCCTGAAATTATTTGATATCAAAGGATTCTGATGCCTGCTAGGCTTTTGATTTGACACAGTTTGACATACCTATTAAGGCCCCTCTAAGTGGTTGACCGAGGTGGATCTTCAGGAAATGCATTCTGGTATGCATTCCATGCATTGCCACCAGGCCGCTGTGGAAGATAAAAACATCCAGTATCAGAAAATGCGAATATCCATTGATCCCAGCCATTGGAATGATCATGTGACCTATTACAAAATCAATTACGGCTATGCACAGAAATCAAATTTGTTCTATAACTCTGTCAGTTTTGATCGGAGAGGTACGCCCATATAACTCTTGGAAAGCCACGATTTATACCTTTCGAATGGTACCAAACACAAGTCGAACAGACCAGAAATGCACTCTCCAGACCAATATTACTGTCAAAATCTGGGATTTTCAGTAAAAACAAATTTCTCCGTCAGTTCGCATCCAATCCTCTCGAAACAACCGCGCCTGGAAAGATATAAAAAATCCGCATCCAACGGTACTGAGCACGCAAAGAACAGATCAAAACTGAACTCTACAGAACAATATTACTATCAGAATCAACACCCATCAGTAAAAAACGAATTTCTCTGTCAGTTTACACCGGATCTGCTCAGAACCACCGCACCCAGAAAGCTGTTAAAAATCTGCATCGAATTATACCAAGAACGTCTATTACGGATGTAAACTGTTGTTTCTGCATCAAATCCCATCCCATGCACTTGTCCCCATTATCAACCAGCAACAAAAACATCTTAACCACTGGACTACAAACAAATTAATCTCCAAGAACTCAGAAATATCCTTTGATTTCATCTCCCATTGCCACAAATAACTTCTAGAACCTCACAGATAAGAAAGATAACACTCCCTTGACTACCCTTTTGTTCTGTTTATGAATGACTCACCCTCCTTGCAACCACTTTATGAAAGATAACACCTTCTTAGCAACCCTTTTGTTCTGTTCATGAATGACTCACCTATCTTGCAACCACTTTATGAATGACTCACCTATCATGCAACCACTTTATGAATGACTCACCCTCCTTGACAACCCTATTGTTCTCACATATGACTCACCTAGGAGTGAGTCATATTCTTTAAACACAGCCACCTTCAGAAAGGTATAAAACCTGGTAGATTTTCCTGTATCCCCCCATCATCTTCTCACTACTGGAATATACTACTGTCTACAAATCTGCTTGCATCTTAAGAGAGTACTGATCTAAAGCCATCTGGAGCTAAGTCATATATAAGGTTGTTAAGACTAAGTCATTGGAAGCCCTCTACGTGAAATACTGAGCCAAGGATAGTTGCAGGACCTAAGGTTAGAGTTGCTGGACATCCAAGGAAAGGTGAGTAATAATAAAGTCAAGTCAGAAGAAGAAAGAAATACATTGACACACTGAATCAAGCTTAAAACTAGTCCAGAACCCTCTTTGGAATCTGCATTTTGACCAGGAGGACACAAACAGGTATCCACAGATAGCAGTAAACAGTTCAATACAACACATATAAGCCTTTCACAAGCATCCCACGATATATCATTGACTATAGCTAGTCCATACCACAATCTTATCCTCCACTGAATACCATACCTAACTTGTTAGAGAGTGATCAACCATCAGAGCGAACCAGCCCATTGAATAAAAACAGAAATACAGTCTCCCATCTACACACTGGCTGAACCAGAGTTTGATTTGACAGTCATCGGAGCTCCCAATCCTTCTTCTATACCGCCGCTCCTTAGTGGCAATGACCAAATTCACAATCCACATCATGGCATCAAGAGGACATTCCCAGGCCTTCACGTGATGCCTAAGACCCGCCATCAGGTCATTGGCGAGACCCTTGACCTCTAGCACTTGTTCCCAGGTGAAGCGACCCCCTGTCATCATGGAGGACACAACCTCCTCGTCCAGATCATTGTCATTGTCATCATTATCACCATTAATGAGATTATTGATGTCCTCTTGATCTGCTGCAGATGCATCGACAAGATCATCTGTGTAGTCTTGATCTGCCACAGGATCATCGCTGTCAGACTCGTACCCATTGTCTGACAAAAACAATGGATGCTCAGGGGCATTTATTTCATCCTCCAGAGCTCCGTCATCAACCATGGGAAAATGAGCCAGGGATGAAGATGTTGCAATGATTGGGGAGGGCAATTTAGTTTGTGTGAGAGCATGAGAAAACATGGGTGGTGGGGGACTGGAAGCACAAGACAATAGTGGAATAGGGACCAGAGGTGAAGGATGATGAGAAGCTTGGCTTTTCGTGCCTTGTTGTGTAACTTCATCTAGATGCTTTGCACCACGAGGGGGGCCAGTACGCTCCTTGAAGGCAGCTTGGCGAGGGCGAGACCTTAGTTCTAGCTCAACAATGGCACAGTTAACATGGGGTGGAAGGGGCAGCTGCTCTGACGAGTTGGCTATGTGTTGAGATTTATTGGACCCAAGGCCTCTAGGTTTCTTGTAAGTTTTCAAGTTTCCCATGCTTAGGAGAACAGAGCGAGGGTAGGGAGGTCAACTAAGCGAGTTCCCTGAACAATCAACCCATGTTCTTATTACTTGAGGGGGAGTGAAAGCAAAGAACACAAAAAAGTATGTTCCGGACAATCAACTTGTAGTCCTGGTGCTTGAGATAGAGTGAAAGTGAGCAATGCAGAAGTGTGCCCCAGACAATCAACTCTTGTTTTGTCCCTTGTACTTGTAATGGAGTAAAAGCCGAGAACACACTGGAGCATGTTCCTAGGCGATCAACTCCCTGCTTATTAAGAAAGCAGATTTGAGAACGCAATGCCAACTGAAAAGCCCTCTCCAAAGCAGGTATGAAAAACAAATGCAACAGTGCATGTTGCTGTCTCAAAGCCAGCTGGTCGTGGTGTGGTTGCAGTTCGGTGAGGAAACTGCTGACTATGGAAGCAAAAACGACTCAACACCAACACGTCAGTCTAAACAAGTAATTCATTAGGTGTATGTTGAAGTAAAGACAGATACATAACAAACAGTTGAGCTGTTACAATTATTTTTCACATCACAGGTAAGTAGCCATGCAGAGGAAAGGGGTGCTTGTGAGATAGTGAGAATGAGGGGAAAAAGTCACCCTTCTAGATTACACATTTTGAGTCCCAGCTCGACACTCTCCTCTCACTTGAAGGTCATTGTTCCACTGGCAGAGCCAAACATATATCGAGCCATGGAATACCTTCATAGATAGAGATAGCAAGGGTGAGGGTGACACCATCAGCAGAGTCAGAATGGCACTAGTGCATGCAAAACCATCATACATAAGGACAGTGTGGGCACGAGTCCAGATCGATATCCATCAGTGTAAAGTTCGTAAATAGGGATAGCATGGGTGACTCCGTCATTGGAGTTCAGCATGACACCAATCAGTGCAAAATCTCCACACTCTGTGGGCTCAAATAGGTGTCAAAATCATTGTTAGAACCAGGTCTTCTGGGTCTCATAAGTGTTCTCACAGGCCACTCTTAAGCAAGCAAAGTGAGTGTAGGGAACCCAACAAAGCAAGTTCCCTGGATGCCCAACTCCCGTTCTTGTTACTTGAGACAGAGTAAAAGTGTGGAGACACAAGAAACTGTGCCCCAGACAATTAACTCCCCAGTCGAGGCGAAGTTCGTAAATAGGGAAGGTGCAGGGCATCATCATCAGAGTCTAGCATGATCCCCGCTGGGGTGAAGTTCGTAAATAGAGGGGGTGAGTCATTGGACCCCAATATGATACCAGTTGAGGCCAAGTTCATAAATAGGGAAGGTGTAGCATAAGATACTGGCCAATGCTGTCACAACCTTTCTTCACGTTGACGTCCAAAAAGGCCTCTTCCACTTTGATGTGTCCTACCATCCTTGCAGAACTGCAGTCCATTGGCGCGACTGAGAAAAAGGCCATCCAACATCACCAAGCTGTGAAACCCTCATAGATTGGGACAGCCATGGGCAACACCATTGTTGGAGTCCAATTTGATACTGGTCGGTGCAAAGCTCGTAAATGGGAAGGTGTGGGTAGCAACGTAAGATACTGGCCAATGCTGTCACAACCTTTCTTCGCGTTGACGTCCAAAAAGGCCTCTTCTACTTTGATGCATCCTACCATCCTTGCAGAACCACAGTCCATCAGCATGACCGAGAAAAAGGCCATCCAACATCACCAAGCTGCGAAACCCTCGTAGATTGGGACAGCCGTGGGCAACACCATTGTCGGAGTCCAATTCAATACCAGTCAGTGCGAAGCTCGTAAATGGGAAGGTGTGGGTAGCAACATAAGATACTGGCCAATGCTGTCACAACCTTTCTTTGCATTGATGTCCAAAAAGGCCTCTTCTACTTCAATGTGTCCTACCATCCTTGCAGAACTGCAGTCCATCGGTGCAACCAAGAAAAAGGCCATCCAACATCACCAAGCTGTGAAACCCTCATAGATTGGGACAGCTGTGGGCAACATCATCATCGGAGTCCAATTTGATACCAGTCGGTGCAAAGCTCGTAAATGGGAAGGTGTAGGTAGCAACGTAAGATACTGGCCAATGCTGTCGCAACCTTTCTTCACATCGATGTCCAAAAAGGCCTCTTCTACTTTGATGTGTCCCGCTGTCCCTGCAGAACCACAATCCATCAGTGCAACTGAGAAAAAGGCCATCCAATGTCACCAAGTTGCAAAACCCTTGTAGATAGGGACAGCCATGGTAGATACCATCATCGGAGTCCGATATGATACCAGTTGGTGCGAAGAACGTAAATGGGCATGGTGTGGACTCAAATAGGTGTTGAACATTGTCATTGGACCTGGATTTCTTGTAAGTGTGCTCACTTGTCATGGTTAAGTGAGCGGAGTGAGTGCAGGGAATGCAACAGAGCGAGTTCCTTGGATGCCCAACTCGCGATCTTGTTACTTGAGATAGAGCAAAAGCAGAGACACAAGAAACTGTGTCCCAGACAGTCAACTCTTGTCGTGTTGATTGTGCCAGAGCCAAGAACGCACCTAGGCATTGAACATCATAAGATTTTGGATCGTTGAGCCCAGATCCTCGAGTTTTCTTACTGGTCATTCTTAAGCAAGTAGAGTGAGGGTAGGGAATGCAACAGAGCGAGTTCCCTGGACCGTCAACTCGCATTCTTGTTGCTTGAAAAAAAACAGAAGTGAACATGGTGCGAGTGCTAAGTGCAGTCATCATCAGGCAGCAGTTGGTAAGCATGGGCATAAAGATTCAATGCAACAGAGCATGTTGCCTCCTCAAAACCTGGAGTTAAAGTTCGAAGTTCAATGTTCAGAGTTTGGAGTTTGGAGTTTGACATTCAACACCCCAAGTTTAGAGTCAACAAATATCATATCATAAATGCATTACATTCATGAGAATACAAAAAGAAATACAAAACAGAGAGCGAATATAAGGAGGAATGATGGTGGAGAGTACGGTGAGAAATGAGACAACAAAGACAAAGATGAAAGGGATGGCAATGGCGAGGATGCACCATGAGGTCACAGATGGCGAGTGTGTGGACCACGAGATTGGAACTGACATGGACGATGGGGACAAAGCTGATAAGAATCACTATAACAATAAGTAACACTGTGAGAATGAGTAGGAGGGAAAGCAAGTACCAATGGAGAACACTATGCTTTAGCTAGGATACCATGGCTGCTCCAAGGTCAAGTCTAGTATCACTCTCCAAATTGCATTCCCTTTCATTCACCCAAATGTCTCCTCACTTGTGTCTTGGGTCTTGAGTTGCAACCCCTCCTTGCGAATGTCTGCCTGTTTCCACTTGGCGATCCGATGAAGGTCAGCCACCATCGTGCCGCCGGTAGTCCGCCAGATTGGCTCCTGGAAGTGTGACTTCACTGGGTTGCCAATAGCCATTCCATTGGTGTGAGCCAGAATCATCATCTCCAGATGACGCATCCAACAGGTCACAGAACCAGCAGGTGCTGCGGCGAGACAAGCACTATACCAGGATGCTGAAATATCAGTGACATCCATCTTCCGAGGGACCAGGGCATTTTTATCAACAGGAATAGGGGGATACCATTCATAGTCCAGTATGATCTGACCTAGTGAACTTTCTCTGTTCAAAGTGGGGGGGCCAACAGCAAGGAGTTGAGAGACTTCTTCCTCTGAGGAGGCATGGGCATACACTTGATTGATGTAAAAGATGTCCACAACACCAACAAAATTTTGAAGTGGTTTCTCCCAGATGTAATCCTCCACACCTGTCAGCGAATATCAGCTCTGTTCATTCCTGAGGTACTCCCAACAGGCATTGCGCCTGCCCTCTGCCTTGAACATCAGGAAGATGTGATAGGGAGCACCCTTGTGCCGAGTGGGCTTGCTCTTGCAAGCAGCAAGAACCTCCCATTGATGAAGCCGGAGTACCCACTCTACATCCTGGTCAAATTCACTAATTGGACTGATGTTGATGCAATGCCAGGACTTAAGAGGAACAGCATTGAGACAAGGCGCAATAACTGATGCAACAAAAGGAGGGGCTGGAGGGACGGGAGGAGCAGAAGAGGCAATAGCCAGATGACCTGAACGCGGTTCTGTAGGAGGCTGTCAACCATAGGCTGATGCAGGAGGGCCTGTGGGGCATGAAGACTGTGGTCCAGTTGGAGGTTGGGGCATTGCTGTAGCATAGGCCCCTGCTGGATACCGACTAGACCCAGTGACTCCAAATCGCATCAAGTCATCATACGACATACGCATCTGGCCTTGCCCATGAGAATGAGAATGATGAGCAGGAGGCTCCTGCTCTGGTCTTCGTGCCACCTGGTCATGGCCATACTCCCTTGTCTGTCGCCGCTCATGCTCTCGCTCACATCGATCTCGCTCATCCTGATCACGTCATTCCCGGTCATGGCATTCTTGTTCATCATGGTCATGTCATTCCCATTCACAGCATTCCCGCTCATCCCATTCACATTCATGATTGGAGGGGTGGTATTTAGTCCGCTTCGCAAGAGCACCAGATCCTTCAATCTCTTTTGACTTACTGGGCAAGTTCGGAGCACTATATTGAACTGCTGAAGTAGCCAAGGTTCGAGGTATGGGCGAAGGCCTCGGAGGAAAGGCCTCCTGTTCATCTAGTGCAAGGCTCGCGACATCTGAGATCTCAGAAGAGGCTCGAGACCACAGTTCATGCGCAGGGGGTGTGGCAGAGGTGGGGCTCTTGGTGGAGGGTGGGATTGCAGCGGGAGTAGGGGGTGGAGGGGAAGTGGGGCCCACGACAGGGCTCTTGGTGTTGGTGGAGGGGGGGATTTCAGCGGGAGTAGGGGGTGGAGAAGTGGGGGCCATGACAGGGCTCTTGACAGAGGGAGGGATTTCAGCGGGAGTAGAGGGCATGGGGGAAGTGGCGGAGGGAACAACAGAGGCAGAGGGAACAACAGAGGCAGAGGGAACAGCAGAGGCAGAGGGAACAGCAGAGGCAGAGGGAACAGCAGAGGCAGAAGTTGATGGCTCGATAGAGACAGGGGCAGGGGTAGGGGCAGACTTTGAAGCAACAGGATGGCGAGGGCGAGGAGGCTTAATTCAGGCATGATCGTAATGGTCAAGAAGATAAATATTGAAAGGAGTTTTTGCTGGTTTCCCTCGAGCATTGTGTGGATCTTTTTTTCCTTTAGCATCTCTCAGCACTTTCTGCAGTGAGAGTTGTGCCTCGATGTCCCCGCCATATGCAGCATCCATAAGTGCCTGGGCTGCTGCACGCTGCTTTGCAATTGCCACTTCCTCTTTCTTCCTCTTTTCGACATGCTCCCGAAAGTTGTGGTCAGTTTTGAAAGCCTCCTGAAACAATGCATTTGCAGGGGCAGCCGCAATTTGAGCCTTTATCCTTCGTCTGGCCCTGGCTCCACCATACCCATCATCATAGTCATCCTCATCTTCTTCTTCATCTGAATTCCAACGATATGGATCATCCATGTTGATCTCTGGTGCCAGAGTGGCAGAAGGCAAATTCAACTGAGATGGATCACCCATTGTGATCTCAGGGGCCAGAGGGGCAGAAGGTGGAGAAATGACAGGAGCAGAAGGCTTGGGGAAAACCCCAGGACCGAAGACTGTACAAAGGTCATCCAGCCGAACTTTTGCGAGGTAAGGGGTCCCCATAGATCCTGAAAAGAGAAATGAATCCCAAACAGACTGGACGAATGGTTCATCCCTATCCCCCTCATAATAAGCTTGAGGGAGCATCTGCCACAGGACTGGATGCTCCACATGAGTGACTGGGACTTGGAGATGAATATGGTGGTGGATCAATGACTTAGCCAACCCTTTTGCTTGATCCACACATGTCTGAGCCAAAGCAATATCTTCTGGGCCATGTTGGTCAGGGAACATATCCTGATGAGTCCGTAATTCCCGCACTACCCAAACTGGAATGCCCCTTCCTACAAGCTCATCACGCCATTTTACCTCCTCAGAGCCAAGAGGATCCTTGAAGACAGCACCAACAACTCGGTTGTCAACACCAAATGTAGGACGTGGAACCTCGCATAGTGCAAGAAGGCGATCAATACAGCAATGCATGAGGTAAGAAGCATAACCATTGCACTCGTATGCAAAGAAGAGGAGTGATGTGACATGTGATTGAGGCCGGGGTTGATCAATGATGGATGTGAAGGCATTTTGCATAGATTGATCATTCATCCAATCAGGCTTCACAGGGGTTCTGGGGAGACTGGCACCATTTAGCCAATCAGTGGCAATACTCTTCCATCCCTTGTAAACTGTCTCCAATCTTTCGAAGAATTTCTGGCATTGGGAAATGTAGTTCAGCTCCAGGTAAGATCAATGGCCAATGACACTATAGACAACCAACATAGGCAGATCGAAGTGGGAATGTGGGATATACGCATACCATGGAGCCAATTTGTTGAACATATGGGGGATGGTTGTGAAGTCAGTGGGAGAAATGAGGGGGCTGGGTCGGGTACTAGGCCGAGGAGCATCGCCTGCCTCATTGTAAATGTCTTGGGTGCCATGCCAATGTCCCGAAAACTGAAAATGCCACAGCGAATTGGTGTACACCAGCAACCATTCTGATATATTGTAGATATGGGTCGCCTTCAACGGTGCTTCTACAAAATGCACATATGAGACATTGGGATCAATACTTGATATTTTAATAATCAGAGATAAAACTCACTGAACTTCTGAGCCACAGCGTCGTGTGAAAGACCCCAGACTACATGATGAGGGAATGGCACAACTGCGTTGTGATGACCAACAGGGTACTGGATGACCTCTCCTTTTTCATCCCAAGTCAAAGGTATCTTATCTTCCATAGGTAGACATCCCTCTCTGCCAGCATGAGCAGTGGAGTCGGACACCAAGACACCATTCGCAGAGCTTGATGAGGCAAGATTTCCCTCTCTGCTAGTGACAGAGTGAGAAGTCATTGCCAGCATCTCCGATGTTGAACTTGAGGCAGCAAGACTGCCACTCCTACTCGCATCAATAGGATTGGCAGTCATTGCATGGGACATGTCCACATTGGAGGCAGCAAGACCGCTGGCCATGCTTTTGGCAAGGCCCGCAATCATCACATTGGTGGAAGCCTTCATTTCATTTTCACCAGATTTGATTCCGTGAATGAGGAACACTATGCCATCAATGTGGAGATCCGACGAATTACACTATGTTGAAGGCAGACTAGTCTGCCATTGCATGGATTGGCTGTATACCCATAAGTCTTTTGGGTGCACCTGTTATCATTGTTGTACTTTGTCTTCCGAAGTACTAATTTTACTATTAGCTCTTCATCACTACTCAACTCAAGAGCAATCGTGGGGCAAGGGGTTTTATTTCTGTGGAGCACCTAAATGATCATGCAAATTTTGGAGTAAAGAATCCATTGTTTTTACATCTAGTCGTATTTACATTCATGTCAACCAGGATGGTCAGATGAGGATCTTCACCTCTTCATTCCAAGGACCCCACCACGCAGAGTCGCCACCTGGGACATCAAGAACTCAAGGATTATGTTGTGGTACTTGAAAGACAATTGGCGGAAAAGGACGAGGAACTTCAGGTGGCTCTGCAGTGGAAGAATGAGGCCGAAACAAAACTTGAAGATGTGAAGGACCATCTTAAACAGATCTTAGAAACACTGTGATTCGTTGTCATACTATTCATTTGGTTAGACTGTTTGAAAAAAAAATTATGGACAGACACTTTCGCTTAATTGAACTGTAGCACCAGCCATACTCCAGACTGCACTTTTCATGCACTGGTAGGTTGGAATCATGGCTCTGATATTCCAAAATATTTACATGATTGGTGAGGATTCTGAAGAATTGTGAGGAATCCGTGTCAACTGGGTGACAAGGCCTTGCCCAATCTCCAGAATATGTACCAAGAAATCCCAACTTCCCATATTGGGAATTCTATGGCCACAAGAAGCAAGTAGATTACTTAGAGTGCTCAGAGGATCAACTATCAATTGAGGAATGACTATGTGATGCAAGGAGCCTAGAAATTGAGCAATTCAAATATTAATATTGCCTTCTTGGAAGGATTTTACAGCCATTTCTTCACGAATTTTCTTCATCGTTGACTGACCAATGTGTCTAATTGAGACAATGCTGCTGGCCCCAATTTTATGCAAAAATGCCAAGAATTAAAGAAGTTATGGCCAAGTGTCCGACTTCTAGGTGTCCAGCAACCGGGTCCGATGAGACTACTGAATTACCCTTTCCATAATTTAAAAGTGTTTAATCACATTCCTCTGCTCCGATAGGGCTGAAGAACAGCTAGAGGTGCCATCTTTTAATATGACCTTTTCACATACTATTCCTTACCGGGTCTGTTGCCACCACCAGGTTATTGCTGTTTCCCTCACAGTGCCATCAATTCTTGTTGACATCTGCTGTCATGTGAGGAATGGTTTTATGATGTGTGAATGAAATTAGACTGGCCACGTACTCAGGACCCCCCACTTGTGGCAGAGCGTAGACCAGCCATGAAGCCACAGCAATAGATCTGCTTGACACAAGTACAATATAACTAGGTGAAGGAATTTGCCGAAGCAAAATGGGACCTCAACGCGGATCCCTCATTTCTCCCTCATTTTTGGATAGAATCCTTCATAATTTTTCAAATATGTAGATATAGTTATTTTCTATGTACCTACCAAGTTTCAGCCCCATCAGAGCAGAGGAAGATGACTAATTTCTCCAATTATTCACTTCGCGGCAATAACCCGGTAAGGAATAGTATTTTGTTTTGCAATTTTCCGAAAGTGCCAGCACCAAATCTGACTTGAGGAACTTCGCCGCAAACTTTCATTTTGCATAGAGGTTTCCAGGCTCCTCAAGATATGGTGACTACAGGTGCATGAGCTTGCTCTGCTACCTGTATTCCCAGTTCCTCAAAATTATTGAGGCTTTGTGTTGAAGGTTGAGTGTGAGCTTCAGCTCGCTCTTGGACTTCACAACAAGCTCAAATGAACTTGCATTGGACAGTGTCACTTTCTCTAGAGGTTCTAACCACCATTGTTGCATCTCTCATTCATGGCACCAAAACGAAAGCTCTTCGAGGTCACCCCATCCCAGGACTTGCATGACTACTTTCTTATCACAAAGATCCCCAACCATCCTGAAAGCAACACCTTCATCAACGACATCCTTTCGGGTGTGGATGATCCGAAAACTGTGATTTCGAGAGGCCTAGGTCAGTTTATCATGTGGTGTAGTGTTGTTGGGCTCCATGTCGTCACACTTCATTGCACATCGGATTATAACACCACGAGCCTTGCATTCCACATTCCTGATGAAGACAGTGAGCGCATTTCGAAGACTCTTGTGGGCGATCACAAGAACCACAACAAGAAGGGTATTTGTATGACACTGGTAAAGGCAGCGTTTTGCAATGAAGTTGCCCTCGAGTTGGCTGGTACATGTGTTTATCACTATATGTATATTGTTCAATGATTGATTCAACCTCTTATAGGGTTCCAAAGTTTCCCTGATCGATCAATGCCTTGGGTAGGCTTTACAATGTTCGAAAAATGCACATATTCGTCAGCGGGTCTTGTGCCCCAGTGGTGGAAGGGTTTTCAGCCCTCCAAGAAGGATCGGGAGCTCATCAAGAGAATCACAGTGGACTGGGATGCCAATCCATGTCCCAAGGTGATGGCCAGTACAGTCGTTCCTACCCAGTTTCCAAGGCACTTCTTTCACTGGCCAGCAATCTCTGCACCATCCGAAACCATTCCCACAACCTCGATGATGAGTGCCGCGGAGTGTTCAGGGAATGAACATTCTCCCAAGCATCCTTGCATCGATTCATCAGCAGGTTCTTCGAGCAAACCTATTGTATCGGCAGGTTCTTCGAGTGAACCTATTATATTGGCAGGTTCTTTGAGTGAACCTATCCTCTATAATTGGTTTGGCGACAACTCCAATGGTTGCAAACACTATCTTGATTCTAGATTCTGGGAGCCCTATTACGAGAGATAAATCACATCCCTTCCTGTCATCATCATCACCATAGCCTCCTCACCTTGTCATTGTTTCCTCTTCATCTTCATCTTCGTCTTCATCTTCATCTTTGTCTCATCTTCATCCTCGCCCCCTCTTTGTCCCCGCCCTCTTCGTCTTCATCTTCGTCTTGTCTTCCTCGCTCGTCACTACCATCTTTCCCTCATATAACACATAGTAATCATCATGCTGTTCACTTGATTGGTTTCATGGTGAACTATGCTCATATTTGTACATGTCTGTATAATCTTGTATAATAAATACATCTTCAATGGCAAGATGAGGTGCCAGATGTTGCCACCTTTTTTCTTCTATCTCACATCTTGCCACCATTAAGGTAAGCTGAACAGCGCACTAGATCCCATCCTCCCTGAGCTCAATGGTTTCCATCGTGCAGAAGCCAGTCATCTGATAAAATGTGGTACCGTCACATTGTGATACTACCTGTTTTTCAGTATCTTCAAGGCATTGTCCCGATGTCTGATAAAATGCCATACCATTACATTGTGATAGTACTCATTTTTTAGTACCTTCAAGACATCATTGTCCTCAGTGCTTGGTGAAGCAGGCTGCTGCAGTTTGCTGTGGCACTCATTTCCTGGCTCTTGTTACCATATTTTTTCTTCGTTCTGTCTCACGTCTTGCCACCACCAAGGTAAGCTAAACTAGCACCCTATTCCCCTCTCCCCTTGAGCTCAATGATTTCCCAAGTCATTGGGCTACAGAAGCCTGACATCTGATAAAACGCCATACAATCACATTGCAATAGTACTCATTTTTCAGTACCTTCAAAACATCATCATCCTCGGTGCTTGGTGAAGTGGGTCACTGCAGCTAGCTGTGGTACACATTTCCTGACTCTTCAAGCGTGTAACTGGCTTGTAACACATTGCATTGTCGCATTGTGATAGTGCTCATTGTTCTAGTGTCCTCAAGCTTTGTCCTACTTTCTTTTGCAGAGTGAATCACTGTGGCCAGTCTGTGGTGTCCACTCCCAAATTCCTCAACTACGCATCTTTGGTTGAACACTGCATTGTCACATTGTCATGGTGTCCGTTTCTCCAATGTCCTCAAGTCCACTCACTCCCTTGGTCGAGTGAATCACTGTGGTTTCTCTAAGTGCTCACTTGTCATCTCCCTCAAATACTGCATGCATACAATCCTTGCTCATTGACAAATTTGGTGAACCAGCCCTTTTATTTTGATACCTCACATCAATTCTCAATGTAAGTTGAAGTGTTCAGTGTTCCACTGTAATATCTTCTCAATAGCTAACCTCCATTCTTTTGTGGAGTGAATCACTGCAACCAGTCTGTGGTGTCCACCCCCAAATTCCTCAACTGCACATCTTTGGTTGAATGCTGCATTGTTGCATTGTCGCAGTGTCCATTTCTCCAATGTCCTCAAGTCTGCTTATTCCCTTGGTCGAGTGAATCACTGTGGTTTCTCTAAGTGCTCACTTGCCATCTCCCTCAAATACTGTGCCCATACAATCCCTACTCATTGACAAATTTGGTGAACCAGCCCTTTTATTTTGATACCTCACATCAATTCTTAATGTAAGTTGAAGTGTTCAGTGTTCTGCTGTAATATCTTCTCAATAGCTAACCCTCCCTTGTAGTGTTTCCAGAATGATTCGCAGTGCCATAAGGACTGTAAAAAAGAAGGAGTCCCATGCATCTGCCCATGGTCGCATGAAAGCTGGGACCATTTGTGCCTTCAAGGCTCATCAATTGAGGATGAAGGCCTCCAATTCTTGAAAACAAGCCCATCCAGACGCAAACCCAACCATTTCGAGTGATGTACTTCCGAATGCTGTCCTAGGCATTGATGGCATCGACACAGCTCTTCAGGATTCCATCAGCCAAGAACAGCTCAGTGTTCAGTACAACGTTACCCCTCTCTCGACCAATACTGCCAGTGTCATTGATGATAAATGCTCACACCATGCCTGTCGCAAACATGCCCAGGCGCATCAGTGGAACAATACCATACTCCCATCTCTTATTCGTCCTTACATGAAGTTTTGGAGGGAGCAGCACCATTCTTCTTCATTGGACAAGTCTGGCAGGTTCATTTGCAAGTGCAGCAGCAGGCACCATACGTTGGAGGTGACCTGCGTTCATATGGAACGGATTGAGGATGTCGTGTTGGATGTCTGTGAATGCAGATCTGCCCCTGTCCAGCTAGTCCAACATGGTTTCTTCCCATGCACCCTGGTTCGGCCTACATTGGCTGTAAGTCTTGATATGCTGGAATTCGTCTCAGAGCTTTTCCGTCACATTGCTCCCAATGAAAGAGGCTGGGTGGCAACTCTTACCAAGTACTTGAAGACCTGTGGTTATTGTTTCGCTATGGGGATTCATTTTGCTGCCGTTTTGCAAATGCCCTGGCCCACTATCAGCAGCTTGTTGAGCTCATTGATGCAGAGGTTGAGAAGTTGGTAGATCATTCGCGAGGGCAATCTCGTGTCTCTCCCCACTCCCCAATATGAATGTCTGCATCCCAGCTTGATGTGAAGACCCCAGTTAATGAGTGCTATTATTCAAAATGCGCAGGGTACAGTCAACACTGTCACCATTCATGATTGTCCTAGCATTTACCTACAATCTCGGTGTCCACTGTGCTTTGGCTGTAACAATGCTGAGATCGGAGGCCTAATGGTTGATTCCATTGTCTGCATTGATGCAAACTTCCAGCTGAAAAGACAGCGAGACTTGGACAGACGTGTGGGGTATCAAGGAGAGACTGGAACCCAGGACCCACACATTACATCACCAAGGATGATTGAGCTGTCACAGGAGGCCTTAGAGGCATGGGAGCAAAAAGTCCAAGGTATCCGACCTGGAAGAGGAGAACCAAGAGCTGGACAGAAGCACAAAGCCCATGAGGCAGTGGAAAGAGAAGATCTGCAAGCAGAGGAAGGAGATAAAGTCGAAAGGAATCTAAACATGCCAAATTCTACATACCGTGCCTGTGGTGAATCTTTCATTGCTGCCGATGGAGATCAAATAAAGGCATTGACTCAATACTTCAGTGACACTGGCGTCCTTGCCATGCTCTGCCGACATGATATTCCCATATTTATGGCCAACATGTGGACTGCTGGGGAGAAACAATTTTATGTGTTTGCCCTTCTTGATGCCCTTATCAAGCATCTGCCCCATTGTTGGAGAATTGGTGCCTTATATGATATTGGCTGCCAAATAGACCAATCGCTCAAGAAATGGGACTTTCTGCCAGAGTGGTCAGGGCATTTGGAGTGGGGTGTATTGATTTTCCATGCATATGGGCACCAGTGGACCTGTCAACTATGGTACCACCCTCGAAAGAATGAGATCTGGGGTCTTTCAGATGGAGAAGGGTGTGAGTGGTTTTGGAGTGAGTTACGGCAACTTATCCCTGGGCTTCAGGTGACAGGCTATCACTGTCGACTATTCCTTCTGGACTTACAAGTGGAACACATTGATGAGGGGAAACGAGAGGGTTTTGGAAAGTGGCTGAGGGATCACACTGATTGTGCCCAATGTCATTTGGATGAAGCCCAGGAGAAACTTGGTCTTCAGTCTATCGAGTATCTCCTCCAACAATTCAAGGAGCAGCGGCTTTATCACAGTCAGCCAATATCCCGGCAGTCCCAGACCCAGGGTGCCCATGCCATTGATCGTATCCTTTCACTACAGTCCACATTAGATGCCCAGCAGGAGAACTTGCAAGACTTAATAAAGGAGGGCAATGATATGGTTGGAGAGGACAGTGCGAGTGAAGCTGTGCTTATGGAATGGCAGGAAAAGGTTAAATCAACCAAGGCCTCAGTAGTGCGCCTTGAAAACAACATACAAAAGAAGGTCAAGGAGCTGAAACTCCGGGATCAGGTTGCTGCCCAGAAGTTGTCAAAGCTGAAGAAGGATAAATGGATTACTCTTCAGCTCAACCTTTGTGTTCTTAGGGAACAACTCCTCCGAAAGTTAAGGGAGTGAAAATTTGAGCTTGCAACTCTGGATCGCACCCATTCCACTCACATACTGGACCAGAAGATGAAGGCACATGTAGAAAAGGCTGTGAAGCACCGCTCCTCTGGGATTGAAGGCACTATGAAGAAGTACAATGTGACATTGGTGGAAATGGTTGAATATAAAAGGAGATCAAAAAGTATCTCAAGGGATGCTTATATTCCACCAATGCTTTCGAAGGAAGGTTGTACAGACTGGATGTTGATCAGGATATATGGGAAGATACAAGGGGTGATGTCACTGACTTCCCTGATGGTGTCCTTCCTCCATGGTTGGCAGATGCTTTGATCAAGCAAGGGATATGTACTGCGCAGGAGATCATCAACTGTAAAGAGGAGTTGGAATGGTGCAAGGTGGAACACAGTAATCTTTGGACATGGTTCTCTAAAGAGTATACTGCAGTGGAGAGACTGGTTGACTTCACACAAAATGATGATGTCTCATTCTTTGCCCTTGTTCGACTGCATCAACTGTATGACTGGTTGGTGACTTGGAGAAAAGATCTTTCTCTCATTAATTCTATGTCAACTACCCCATGCTGGGATGATATCCACCCTCCAATACCTCTAGAACATCACCATCTCAGTTGATTTTCAGGCATATCATCAAGGGGGCATAAGGATGATGGGTTGAGTAGTGTGGTATCATCTGATGATGATGATGATGGAGAACTAGAGGAGGATTGTGAAGTAGAGGACCTTGGTTTTATTGCACTCATAGATAGCACCCTCATAGATAGTGAAGATTAATGTACTAGAATTATTATTCATTAATGCGTATAGCCCTTGTCTTGAGCTAAATATTGTCATCAAGTCCTTGAAGTTGAGGTCATTGACAATGGTTGATGTCAAATTTGATGTCAAAACCATCAGTATGAGGTCAAAATTCAGTTTTTGATCATCATTTGACATCAACCCCAATTTAAGCCTCTCAGGCCCAGACAAAACATCAAAATGGTACTCCTTTTGAGCTAAGGCTATATGGCTGACCAGCCTGGTTAAAATCTGGTTGACAGCATCCACAAATGACAGGATTCCATATCCAGAGCACCTGGACAGACAAACAAGGGAGCAAGCTGCTGGTTTTCCTCTGTAATGCAGAAACATGGACAGTATTTCAAGCTAATCAAGCACAGGGGTTTCGAAAGGTGCAAAATATTGCTACTTATGCATGTCATACTCACCTTGGGCCTTAACATAGGCAGTGGCACACATGGGGGGGACAAAAAGTACTACTGCAATATGCTCATGGTTTGACCATGCTCTTGGCCACTTTAAATATATCAAATCCCTTGAGGACCATACTGGGGGAGGCAATGGAGATGACATTGGTGATGAATTGGGTAGTATCAAAAAGGAAGGGCATCCTGACCTGAATAAGTGTACATCCTTGACCATAGAACACTTCAAAGATATGGGTTGGTACGACCTGTTCAATAATTGGTAGGTTGCATACCTTGCTGCCTGTCACCCCTCCCCAACCTTCCCTTGCAGCTGTGGATCAAAAGCAGATGTGACAAAGACCATCAATCTCAACTCAACTCAGTCCAAGCCAATAGACAAGAAACAATCACAGCCTGACAACAGTGGTGACACTGATGATGAGAGCAATGCTGATGAACTGCCTTGTGGGAAACATCACTGCCATGCAGGCCGCAGCACAGGCCAAGATGTTGTAGATGAGAAGGTATGTACAGTGGATTTGGATTGCATTAATACCTGACATCCTTTTCAGATTGAACTATCAAGATGCCAGATGCATGTCACAGAGGGTATTGGCTCAGCATTCACCACCATAGCATCCACCTATGCAAACTCAATCAGGGCTGATGACACCTGACATAACAATGAGTTCAAGTTGAAGCAGGAGGAGCAGGAATTGAGACAGCAGGAACAGGCCTTGTCAATGGCCTCCAGTTCCAATGCAGAGATTGCTGAAATGGGACTCAGCATCCTCTGGAAACTGGCCTCAAAATAATGTAGATACCATTATATAATCTGATGCATGATATCTCTATGAATGCACTTCCCATCAAGTAGAAGTGATCTCACAGTCTCTCTGGCTTGTTGGACTCACTGTCCCAACTGCTGGACAGGATCTATAGCCACATCTAGTTCATCAGCTGAAGGGTTAGCAGCATCCTGGACAAGCTCAGCTAGCATATCAGATCCATCAAAGTTGGGGATTTCATGAGGGCTGTCCTGGAGCATCCTAAAGATATTTGCCAGTATCATCAGTGCTTCCATTGCATGGTACATCTGATGGATGTCCCACCCTGCCAGCCACTTTAGAGCAGGGAATCTACCCTTGAGGTCACTGAAACTATGTTCAACAATGATTCTGGCAGATGCATGAACCTTATTGAAGGCAGTGTGATCATGACATTCACCCCAGTGCAAAGTTCTGACTCATCAAATGATCGGATGGTATACAGAGTAATCTGGTATCCTATTGTCATGTAAGGTACAGATATGCCATGGTATCCACATGATAATGCTGTACCTTTGTCAGCAAGTAAATATTTGTCTGGCTCAAAGAACTTGTGTCGCTCCAACCAGATAGAGGATTTTTTGAATATAACAATGTCATTTTGACTTGCTGGCCAGCCAATATCATACGATGTAAAATACCCTTCATGGTCCACCATAGCTTGAATATTTGCCTACACATCTGTGATGAGCATCAGTTTAACATTAAAAGAAACCATGAGATATACCCCAAAGAACTTTTTATGACAGTAGTAATAACTCCCATCCACAGCAGGGACTTCAACAAAATGAATTAATGAGCCATTGATTGCCCCAATTGCCCCTGGAAAGCCCTGCTCCCCAAAGGCTTTGTGGATCTCAGCACATCTGGTCTGATCTGGCCACTTAATGAAATGAGGGCCCAGATCTCCAAGGGCCTGTATAACATGATCCACATAGAGGAAGACAGTTCCTGCACCAATATTGCATTCGCATGCAGTGTTGAGATGATGTTGATTGGAGCTGCCAAAGTGTTGCAGAAAGGCGGCAAACTGAACTTCAACCAGTCATTGTGGTTGATTGCCAGAGGATTGAAAGATTGCATTATTGTGGAGCAAGTTGCAAACGACACCAAAGGAGTGAGGGTTGCATCTTGAAAAATGAGCAACATTCAGTGCTGCTTCATAGACAAGCATAGTAGGATATACCAAAAGAACTGGTGATACCATGTATTGTTCCCATGTTGCAGCATTATCAACGTGTATCCTCAGATTTGAGTATAGAATATGGTCCCTGAGGCCACATTCACCACCATCATCCATTGCTATTGTTCTCACTGTCTGGCTACTGTTAATAGCTTTGGTAGCAAAAACCCAAGACCAAGAAAAGCATGATAGATTCTTGAGAAGGCTGCCCAGACTGTTGTGGAAGGATAGAGATGAGTATCTCAAGAGGTCAATGAGGGCTTCTGGTGTGAGGAGTCCCATAATGGAGGATAGACCCCAAAATGCCAAGGCAGCAAATCTCTCAGACTCAGGGTTGCAGATGCTAAAATTGAGCAAAATATTTTCACTCTGGCATGAACAGACCTTCCGAGTGTTCACATTAGCCTTCCTCAATTCTGTTCAGGTCCACTTTTTTTTTTTTTGGTTCCATGTCAAAAAAAGTTGGCCAATCACCAAAACTTTTTGGAACCCAAACAGACAATGTGAACACTTGGAAGGTCTGTTCATGCCAGAGTGAAAATATTTTGCTCAATTTTAGCATCTGCAACCCTGAGTCTGAGAGATTTGCTGCCTTGGCATTTTGGGGGTCTATCCTCCATTATGGGACTCCTCACACCAGAAGCCCTCATTGACCTCTTGAGCATACTCATCTCTATCCTTCCACAACAGTCTGGGCAGCCTTCTCAAGAATCTATCATGCTTTTTCTTGGTCTTGGGTTGTTTGCTACCAAAGCTATTAACAGTAGCTGGGACAGCAAGAACAATAGCAACAGTGATGATGGTGGTGAATGTGGGCCTCAGGGACCATATTCTATACTCAAATCTGAGGATACACTGTTGATAATGCTGCAACATGGGAACAATACATGGTATCACCAGTTCTTTTGGTATATCCTACTATGCTTGTCTATGGAAGCAGCACTGAATGTTGCTCATTTTTCAAGATGCAACCCTCGCTCCTTTGGTGTCATTTGTGACTTTCTCCGCAATAATGCAATCTTTCAATCCTCTGGCAATCAACCACAATGACTGGTTGAAGTTCAGTTTGCCGCCTTTCTGCAACACTTTGGCAGCTCCAATCAACATCATCTCAACACTGCATGCGAATGCAATATTGGTGCAGGAACTGTCTTCCTCTATGTGGATCATGTTATACAGGCCCTTGGAGATCTGGGCCCTCATTTCATTAAGTGGCCAGATCAGACCAGATGTGCTGAGATCCACAAAGCCTTTGGGGAGCAGGGCTTTCCAGGGGCAATTGGGGCAATCAATGGCTCATTAATTCATTTTGTTGAAGTCCCTGCTGTGGATGGGAGTTATTACTACTGTCATAAAAAGTTCTTTGGGGTATATCTCATGGTTTCTTTTAATGTTAAACTGATGCTCATCACAGATGTGTAGGCAAATATTCAAGCTATGGTGGACCATGAAGGGTATTTTACATCGTATGATATTGGCTGGCCAGCAAGTCAAAATGACATTGTTATATTCAAAAAATCCTCTATCTGGTTGGAGCGACACAAGTTCTTTGAGCCAGACAAATATTTACTTGCTGACAAAGGTACAGCATTATCATGTGGATACCATGGCATATCTGTACCTTACATGACAATAGGATACCAGATTACTCTGTATACCATCCGATCATTTGATGAGTCAGAACTTTGCACTGGGGGTGAATGTCATGATCACACTGCCTTCAATAAGGTTCATGCATCTGCCAGAATCATTGTTGAACATAGTTTCAGTGACCTCAAGGGTAGATTCCCTGCTCTAAAGTGGCTGGCAGGGTGGGACATCCATCAGATGTACCATGCAATGGAAGCACTGATGATACTGGCAAATATCTTTAGGATGCTCCAGGACAGCCCTCATGAAATCCCCAACTTTGATGGATCTGATATGCTAGCTGAGCTTGTCCAGGATGCTGCTAACCCTTCAGCTGATGAACTAGATGTGGCTATAGATCCTGTCCAGCAGTTGGGACAGTGAGTCCAACAAGCCAGAGAGACTGTGAGATCACTTCTACTTGATGGGAAGTGCATTCATAGAGATATCATGCATCAGATTATATAATGGTATCTACATTATTTTGAGGCCAGTTTCCAGAGGATGCTGAGTCCCATTTCAGCAATCTCTGCATTGGAACTGGAGGCCATTGACAAGGCCTGTTCCTGCTGTCTCAATTCCTGCTCCTCCTGCTTCAACTTGAACTCATTGTTATGTCGGGTGTCATCAGCCCTGATTGAGTTTGCATAGGTGGATGCTATGGTGGTGAATGCTGAGCCAATACCCTCTGTGACATGCATCTGGCATCTTGATAGTTCAATCTGAAAAGGATGTCAGGTATTAATGCAATCCAAATCCACTGTACATACCTTCTCATCTACAACATCTTGGCCTGTGCTGCGGCCTGCATGGCAGTGATGTTTCCCACAAGGCAGTTCATCAGCATTGCTCTCATCATCAGTGTCACCACTGTTGTCAGGCTGTGATTGTTTCTTGTCTATTGGCTTGGACTGAGTTGAGTTGAGATTGATGGTCTTTGTCACATCTGCTTTTGATCCACAGCTGCAAGGGAAGGTTGGGGAGGGGTGACAGGCAGCAAGGTATGCAACCTACCAATTATTGAACAGGTCGTACCAACCCATATCTTTGAAGTGTTCTATGGTCAAGGATGTACACTTATTCAGGTCAGGATGCCCTTCCTTTTTGATACTACCCAATTCATCACCAATGTCATCTCCATTGCCTCCCCCAGTATGGTCCTCAAGGGATTTGATATATTTAAAGTGGCCAAGAGCATGGTCAAACCATGAGCATATTGCAGTAGTACTTTTTGTCCCCCCCATGTGTGCCACTGCCTATGTTAAGGCCCAAGGTGAGTATGACATGCATAAGTAGCAATATTTTGCACCTTTCGAAACCCCTGTGCTTGATTAGCTTGAAATACTGTCCATGTTTCTGCATTACAGAGGAAAACCAGCAGCTTGCTCCCTTGTTTGTCTGTCCAGGTGCTCTGGATATGGAATCCTGTCATTTGTGGATGCTGTCAACCAGATTTTAACTCATGTCTTTTCCCTCAGGGGCATTGTTAGCAAGGTCATCCTCAGTGGCTTCAGACTTGACCTTTTTCATGCCTTTCTTTCCACTTGATGATGAACCTGGCATTTCCTTGAACTCAGCAAGGTGCTTCATCACTGCAGGGGTGGCACACTTGGCCCCATCAACCTTCACCTGAGGCAATCAAGTTTTGGTACCTAGTTAGGTAGGATATTCTCTATAGGTACATCCTACCTAAGTAGGTCTAATCTATATGAGTTTACCTGGGTTGCTCTCAGTTTTATGCTTGAAAAATCAGGCTTGCTAGGGCCTATTTTTTGGCACTGGGTCCCCCTCAAAAATATGGGGGGTTTGGGGGTGGTAGCCCCCGAGAAGCTCTGGGGTTGGAGGTCTGGGTGAGCCCAAAAATGGCCTAGGGAAGCCCAGCCCTAGCTTAGGTAAGCCAAAGTTAGCTTCTGACAGGGCTGGGTGAGCCCAAGGTCGCCACCCCTACACTTGTCTCTCCCAACCCTTCCTGGGTGACCCCACTGCATAAGAAAATTCTTACTATGAGTCTGCTCATTAGGATTTGATTGATCCTAGAATATCTACTATCTAATTACTGTACACAAGTGAATTTTGATGAAACTAAATTAAAAAAATAAAAACTCGCACGACCAGTGCCTACAGACTCTGGTCATCAGGTTTATTTATCAGGGAGGGTGGAGAACACCCAGGAGCCCATGCACACCAATTTGGGTGTGTAGGGGCTCTGGGGTTATTGCGGCATTTGTTATTTCTGGTACTAGGACAAACCCCCAGTCAAGAGCCCCAGAGCTCAGGGTTGGTGGAGGGTCGGGGGTCCTTCCTATTGTCATTCTTCTTATTTTCATTGGTTTCGTCATTTCTGGAGATAGCTAGAACCTTGGCCAACCTCCCACAATGTATTAGCAGTGCGAACAGTGCCAGCCCTTAGGCTGGCACTATTCACATTGGTTTTACATTGTTGGAGGGCTGGGCACAAGGGAGAAGAGAGGGGGGGCTGGTTCTTGAGCCCAAGGGCCGCCAGAGGGGGGAGCTATAGTCCTGTATGGCGGAATCAGAATTAGTTAGCAAAAAATCCAAAGCAGGGCAAAAAGAGTGGCTTTGGCCACTCTTTTTGCCTAGATGTATCTAAAAAAAACTAGGGACTTACTTTATCACCACACCCCAGTGGTTCTAGGGTGTGGTGGTGTGTTGGGGCTCGTTGGTGTAGAGTGCTATTGAGGTCCGGCAACTTCTGGATTGACTCAATGCTGGCAATTTCCTGGGCTGAAGCAACCACAAAAGGAAACAACACAACACAGCCTAGTTAGAGTAGATATAACAAAGTAAACACATAGTGTGTAATATAATGTACTGATTATGGGCCAAAAACCATCCCAATCTATCCACTTTAAGGCAGTGAACTGAACAATGGATACCAGAGGCACTGGAAATTGCTAAAAAATAATCACTGTGCAGATCATTCTGAGATTTGGCATGTGATTATATGCTGATTAGGCAAAGAACATATTGAATTTTCAGCCAAATCTGTCTGGTAGTTATAGAGATATGAGGCAAATAGGCTTAAACATTGAAAATTGATTTACTCCCCTACAAGCAAGATATGGACTTGAAATTTTACATGGAGTATAATAATATAATTCACTAATCATGTGCCAAAAGTCAGCTTATTTGGTTCACTTATAGGCATTCAACTCCCTTTTCAGGAAAAAAGGGAACAAACACCTACCATGAATGTGAAACACTCCACATTAGACCCAAAATAGGTGGAATAGGCTTGTAATATTATAGCACTGACCATATCCAAAAATAGAATAAATTGGATGTGTGGAAATGGCTGAAGTTGAGGGGGAGGGGGAGGAAGATCAAAAGTGAATTACATAAGATGTAGAGTAGAGGTGGCTCTTATATTATGCTACTAGTATAATACATACATGGGGAGTGCATATGCCAAATATCAGCCTAACTGGACTTCATTTAGGCACTGTTCCACAGCACTCCCCCTAAATAACAATCTCTTCCCCAGTGCCTTCCATATATGCAATTGCCCTGAGATTTTATACTTAGGTCACACAAATACATTTATAACATTCCTCAAAATTTCAGATTCATGGCTCTAGTGTCAGAGTTTCCATAATATTTTCAAGTTTCACTGAGATACACCCTCCAGTTGGGGCACTTCCAGAGCTCCAATCGCTCCCATTTTTTGTAGGCCACACCCGGTCACTATTTGAGGCTCAGCCTCAAATTTTGAGCTCATTCTAAGCACTTTTGACATTGGTCACCTGACCAAGATCTTCCCCTCCCCCTGCTTCACTCAGTCATCCAATTTAAGTGGACTTTGTTTCCATCTGTAGTAGTAGTATGTGACAGGGTATGATTTGAATTTCAGGAGATTCTATGCAATATTCATTGAGTTATTCAAGAAACATGCTAGATCAATTCAATTTGGGGGTCAGAACAGCGGTATTTAGTTGAAATACCGCTGTTCTGACCCCCAAATTGAATTGATCTAGCATGTTTCTTGAATAACTCAATGAATATTGCATAGAATCTCCTGAAATTCAAATCATACCCTGTCACATACTACTACTACAGATGGAAACAAAGTCCACTTAAATTGGATGACTGAGTGAAGCAGGGGGAGGGGAAGATCTTGGTCAGGTGACCAATGTCAAAAGTGCTTAGAATGAGCTCAAAATTTGAGGCTGAGCCTCAAATAGTGACCGGGTGTGGCCTACAAAAAATGGGAGCGATTGGAGCTCTGGAAGTGCCCCAACTGGAGGGTGTATCTCAGTGAAACTTGAAAATATTATGGAAACTCTGACACTAGAGCCATGAATCTGAAATTTTGAGGAATGTTATAAATGTATTTGTGTGACCTAAGTATAAAATCTCAGGGCAATTGCATATATGGAAGGCACTGGGGAAGAGATTGTTATTTAGGGGGGAGTGCTGTGGAACAGTGCCTAAATGAAGTCCAGTTAGGCTGATATTTGGCATATGCACTCCCCATGTATGTATTATACTAGTAGCATAATATAAGAGCCACCTCTACTCTACATCTTATGTAATTCACTTTTGATCTTCCTCCCCCTCCCCCTCAACTTCAGCCATTTCCACACATCCAATTTATTCTATTTTTGGATATGGTCAGTGCTATAATATTACAAGCCTATTCCACCTATTTTGGGTCTAATGTGGAGTGTTTCACATTCATGGTAGGTGTTTGTTCCCTTTTTTCCTGAAAAGGGAGTTGAATGCCTATAAGTGAACCAAATAAGCTGACTTTTGGCACATGATTAGTGAATTATATTATTATACTCCATGTAAAATTTCAAGTCCATATCTTGCTTGTAGGGGGAGTAAATCAATTTTCAATGTTTAAGCCTATTTGCCTCATATCTCTATAACTACCAGACAGATTTGGCTGAAAATTCAATATGTTCTTTGCCTAATCAGCATATAATCACATGCCAAATCTCAGAATGATCTGCACAGTGATTATTTTTTAGCAATTTCCAGTGCCTCTGGTATCCATTGTTCAGTTCACTGCCTTAAAGTGGATAGATTGGGATGGTTTTTGGCCCATAATCAGTACATTATATTACACACTATGTGTTTACTTTGTTATATCTACTCTAACTAGGCTGTGTTGTGTTGTTTCCTTTTGTGGTTGCTTCAGCCCAGGAAATTGCCAGCATTGAGTCAATCCAGAAGTTGCCGGACCTCAATAGCACTCTACACCAACGAGCCCCAACACACCACCACACCCTAGAACCACTGGGGTGTGGTGATAAAGTAAGTCCCTAGTTTTTTTTAGATACATCTAGGCAAAAAGAGTGGCCAAAGCCACTCTTTTTGCCCTGCTTTGGATTTTTTGCTAACTAATTCTGATTCCGCCATACAGGACTATAGCTCCCCCCTCTGGCGGCCCTTGGGCTCAAGAACCAGCCCCCCTCTCTTCTCCCTTGTGCCCAGCCCTCCAACAATGTAAAACCAATGTGAATAGTGCCAGCCTAAGGGCTGGCACTGTTCGCACTGCTAATACATTGTGGGAGGTTGGCCAAGGTTCTAGCTATCTCCAGAAATGACGAAACCAATGAAAATAAGAAGAATGACAATAGGAAGGACCCCCGACCCTCCACCAACCCTGAGCTCTGGGGCTCTTGACTGGGGGTTTGTCCTAGTACCAGAAATAACAAATGCCGCAATAACCCCAGAGCCCCTACACACCCAAATTGGTGTGCATGGGCTCCTGGGTGTTCTCCACCCTCCCTGATAAATAAACCTGATGACCAGAGTCTGTAGGCACTGGTCGTGCGAGTTTTTATTTTTTTAATTTAGTTTCATCAAATTCACTTGTGTACAGTAATTAGATAGTAGATATTCTAGGATCAATCAAATCCTAATGAGCAGACTCATAGTAAGAATTTTCTTATGCAGTGGGGTCACCCAGGAAGGGTTGGGAGAGACAAGTGTAGGGGTGGGCGACCTTGGGCTCACCCAGCCCTGTCAGAAGCTAACTTTGGCTTACCTAAGCTAGGGCTGGGCTTCCCTAGGCCATTTTTGGGCTCACCCAGACCTCCAACCCCAGAGCTTCTCGGGGGCTACCACCCCCAAACCCCCCATATTTTTGAGGGGGACCCAGTGCCAAAAAATAGGCCCTAGCAAGCCTGATTTTTCAAGCATAAAACTGAGAGCAACCCAGGTAAACTCATATAGATTAGACCTACTTAGGTAGGATGTACCTATAGAGAATATCCTACCTAACCAGGTACCAAAACTTGATTGCCTCAGGTGTCAACCTTCCTCTTTGTGGCTTCCTTTACCTTCTCAGCTTGCTTGCGCTTTGTATGTGCAGAGGAGCTCTTGTATGATCTTTCCAAGTTTTTCTTTATACAGTAGCAACATGGGGACAAAGTGCCATCAGGCCACATTGTGATCAATCAGATTATAAAGTGCATCACCTTGTGGCTCAGCTGTGATGGAGTAAGGTGTGGGAGATGACACATCTGAGGGTATTTTTTTATGTGTACTCAATGGAGAGGATGCAGAATTGGAATGGAACCCTGTCAAAGTGGCAGATGGCTGCCTGGAGCAAAGAGGAAATCATGAGGATGCTGGATTGGTGACACTGGGTCTGAAGTATGGTCTGCCTGACTGAGATCAAGGCCAGATGGATACATGGTCCTTGAAAAATGGCCAAGAGTGTCTGCAGCATTAGAATTGGAGGGGAGTGGGTAGTCAGTAATGCCAGGTGTACTGGGATATGAAGACAGCAAGCCTGGTGTTTTGGCTGCTTGTGAATGCACTGGTGTGATAAAAGAACCTCGTGCAATAGATCAAGGATGCGGAGGTACAAACCAGTGAGAAACTAAGTCTAGTACCTACGCTATATATAATAAAAGGGGGCGGCCCTAGAATGGGCCAGAAGAACGGAGAGGGGTAAAGGCCGCCCACAAACGGGCATGTGACACTAATACACCGTAGCCGATAACCACCTACAACAACACTCCCCTTGACGGTGAAAGCTACGGCACCTGTGAAAAATATGAGACAAAACAGGAAAAAATTAATGGGCAGTCCATGTATGCTTCCACTGAAGCAAGAATCAAAAGAAAAAAAAACAGAAATGAGTGCCATGAGCCGGGCATCCCAATACCCCCTCATGCGAGCTCCAAAAAAAAACGGTAGATTTCATGGCAGTGTTGAAGGCCGTGAGCCGGATATCCCAAATCCCCTCGCGCGAACCCCGAAACAGCGAGCCAGGCCCACTTGACCAGTCGCAAACCCCCTCACTCGATTACCGCCTCCATCCCACCAAAAATAACCATGTGCCATGTGCATTTCACCATGCAGTGGTCTCGTAACTCGTGGATTTTGCTTCTTCGGATTGGATGGGTGCGGCGGCAGTGCAGTCGCATGCATAGTGGCCTGTTTTCTGACAGCAGTGGCAAGTCACGTCACTCAAATCCTTCGCGGTTTTTCCTTTCGGGCAGGTACTGGATCTGGCAATATGAGCAAAGTCACTGACATCGGTGCTGTTGTCAGATTTGTTATGTGATTCGTATTCAATGAGAGCCGCTGAGACGTCAGATACCATAAGTCAGCCATGCTGGGTCATAAGGGCAGTTGCAACGGGGTCGTAGGAAGTCAGTAGATTGAATATGAGAACATCCGTGATGTCTTCTTCTCCCATAGTCATGCCCATTGCGCGCAATTGAGAAGCAAGAGTCGTAATGTTGTTAATGTATAAGTGGATCAAGTCCTTCGGGTCGTGTCTGGTACCGTATAAATGACGCTTGAGTGAAATCCGGTTCGCCGCAGAGTTCCTTAGGTAAACACGCTCCAATGCTTTCCAAGCCGAGGGAGCGTCCACACAGTCACGTATGTGAATTGCCTGATCGGGCATTAATGCCAGTCCGATCGCAGTATAGCCGTCTGTGGACTTCACATTCCAGTCCATGAGCTGTTCCACATTTGTAATCTCGGGCTGGGCTACCGAACCATTCACCACCCCCCAAACTCCCGCACAAGTGAGGATGAGATGCATTTGGAAGACCCAATCAAAATAGTTCTTGGATCCCGACAGTTTCCGCATTGTTGCAAGAAGCGCATTAATGTTGCTGGGTTGAGACATCCTGAGTAGTCGCACGGAGGTTCACTGGTTTGTGGTGTGATAAAAGAACCTCGTGCAATAGATCAAGGATGCGGAGGTACAAACCAGTGAGAAACTAAGTCTAGTACCTATGCTATATATAATAAAAGGGGGCGGCCCTAGAATGGGCCAGAAGAACGGAGAGGGGTAAAGGCCGCCCACAAATGGGCACGTGACACTAATACGCCGTAGCCAATAACCACCTACAACAACATGCACCTCAGGGGACATGTCCCTCAGAGGATAGTCCTGGAGGTCAACTGAGGGGCCAAAGGAAAACAATTCTGCATGGGTACCAGGGACACCAGCCTGCATACCATCAAACAAGAGGTGTAGATGGTCAGACATAACAGTCTACAGACAGTAGATGCAGAATGCTGTGCTGTGTATGGTGGGTGTGAATGCCTGTCAGTTCAAAGTGAAATGCCAAGCCACAGCTATTGAGGCTACAGCAGGAGTGGACCCGGGAGCTATCCCAGCAAGCAGATTTAAGGACAGATTTATTAGACAGACAAAACTGTAACAAATGGAACAAGCCAGTATATTAGGTAATTAGTAATGAACAAATGGGGCACAGGTTGGTTCCCTCAACACTCCCCCTCAAACTGTGGCCATTCCCATCTCTTGGGTGAACTTGTCAAACTTCTCATGTGCTAGGGGCTTTGTGAGAATATTGGCCATCATAGAGTCGGTTCTGCACCACACAGCTGTGATCTCACCGGTCTTGATCTTCTCTGAGATGAAGTGATAGCAAATATCAATGTGCTTGGATCATGGGTGGAATTGGGAAGAGTTCTCGGCAAGGTCTATTGCAGATTTGTTGTCCATGTAGAGGTAAGCTGGATTCTTTTGTGGGAATCTGAGGAAAGAGAAGAAACTGTTTAGCCAGAGAGCATGTTTGGCTGCTAGGGTTGCAGACATATATTCCACCTCCATGCTCGATAGGGCAACCATAGTTTGTTTCTTTGAGATCCATGAGATAACCCCTCCTCCCAATAGGAAGACATTTACGGATATTGATCTGCATGAAATAGGAGAATTTCCCCAGTTGGCATCCAAGAGTCCTGTCACCTCGATGGTGGCTTTTCTGTCTAAGGTATCATACATGATGCCTAGGTTCTGAGTCCCTTGGAGGTAGCGGAACACTCGCTTTACAGCTGTCCAGTGTTCCACCACTGGATCCTTTGAGAATTGGCTTAGGGTCTGGACTGCATAAGCAATGTTGGGTCGTGTACCCATTGCTGCATATAGGAGAGCACCAACTGCGGAGCGGTAGGTAGTTGGGTGTTCAAAGTGGTAGCATCGGAAGTTGGCTCGAGCTTGACTGATGTGTCCATTGGTGTCATGGCAGGGCTACAGTCAGCCATATTAAAGCAGGTGAGGATTTTTGTATGTATTCCCCTTGGGATATTGTGATACACCCCTTTGTGTGGTCACGATCAATCTTGATTCCAAGCAATAGACCTGGCTCCCCTTGGTCTGTGGCTTCGAACTTTGCTGAAATTTCCACTTTTGCCTGGGCTAGGCAGCCTTTAGTGCATACGAAATAGCAGTCATTGACCCATATTCCAAGGATGTCAAACTCCTCCCCCTCTTGCCAGACGTAGATACACAGATCACTTGGGATAGACTTGTAGCCTATGGATGTGACATATGTGTTAAATTCTTCATTCCATTCTTGTGCAGACTGTCGAAGACCATATAGTGCATGCCTGAGATGACAGACCTTTCCGGTTCCGTCTTCATATCCTTCGGGCTGCTGCATATATATGTCCTCTTTTAAGTAGGGGTTTAAGAATGTGCCTTTAATGTCCATTTGGCCAGAATCGAGGTCTTTTATTGCTGTTAAGGCAATCAGGATTCAGAGGGAGTCAAGCCTCATGACAGGTGAGAAGGTGGCATTGAAATCTTGACCAGGGACCTGTGAGTAGCCTTTTGCAATGAGTCGTGCTTTGTACCAGCTAAGTTTCCCATCAGCATCGAATTTCTTCTCGAATGTCCATCACAACCCCACAATACTCCTGCCTGTCAGCAGGTCCAACATTTCCCATGTACCATGATCCTTAAGCTGGTCAAGCTCTTTCTGGATGGCCTGTTCCCAGTGGGTCCACTCAGGTGAGTTTTTCACCTGGTTCAGTGACTCCGGGACATCATGTACTGAGGCCTCACCTGTAAACATGGCTGTCATGTATGCCACGATCTCCTGCCATGCAGTCTCCATCAATGTTGCAGGTCTCTGCTGTTGGGCTGGCACAATTTGCTTAGTTGACCTTGGGTTGTCCAGTTTACAGTAATTGACCTCATTTCGTGCTCGGGTAGAATGGATTGCTGGAGGTGGCTGCATTGTTTTAGGGATTTTGGGGGTACATTCAGTGTTGTTGCTACGGTGTCTGCTGGGGCTTGGACAGGTACATGAGTGTCCTCTTTTGTACTCTCCCCCTCACTCATGGCTGGCTTTACTGATGGCACACTCATCTCCACCGGTTCTCCAATCCTGAACTCAACAAAGCTCGCATCAGATCCCTTGTGCTCCTCAAATGTGAAGTCCCTTGACACCCAGATTCTCCTGGTTGTCAGGCTGTAGTATCTGACTGCATGGGGTCCATCTTCAAATCCAATGAATATGAATTTGTTGGCCTTGGGATCAAGCTTTGATCTGTCACCAGTATCTAGGATCCAGATATCGCATCCGAATTCATGAAGGTGAGTGACATTGGGTTTCTGTCCCATCCAGGCCTCATATGGGGTACGGTCGGTCAATGCTCAGGTTGCCACGTGGTTACGTATGTATGAGGCATATTTCACTGCCTCAGCCCATAGGAATGGGGGCAGATCCTGCACGATTAGCATTGTGCATGTGAGTTCTATTAGAGTATGGTTCAGCCACTCAGCTATACCATGTTGCTCTGGTGAATAGGGGGCGGTGGATTGGATGTCAATCCCTTGCTCAGCACACCATGCCTTCAACTCCTTGGTGAAGTATTCAGACCCATTGTCAAAGCGAAGGTATTTTGGCTTTCAACCAATGTGAGTCTCAATCCATGCGACATAGTTTTTAACCTTGCATACCACTTCAGATTTCTCCTTCAGGAACATGACTGTATTTTGCCTTGTCGCATCATCTGTAAATGAGATGTAATATCTGCTTCCCCCTAGGGACTTGGTGCAAGTGGGTCCCCACAGGTCTGAGTATGTGAGATCACCTGGGGAATGGCTCCATTCAGCTGTTTCTTTTGGAAATGACTTCTGATGTGCCTTCCCTTGTATACAGGCTGTGCAGTTTATACTCAGTTCAGATTTAGGATCAACAATGAGTCTGTTAATGATGCCTGAATTGGTGAGACATTTGAGGCCAGATACTGAGATGTGACCAAATCGGTGATGTATTTTGTCCCACAAGTTCTGTTTCCCTTCCATTGCTGATCTTGCATGTTCACCCATGAGTTTTGCCTTTGAATTTAGCAGATAGACCTTTTGGGAAAGCTTCCCTTGGGCTACCTTTGTGCCATTTGCTTGGCTTATGTGTGCATTGCCCTGGTTGAAGGTGACTGAACTGCCTTGTTCATCTACCTTACTAACCGACATTAGGCAATTGAGGGCTGATGGGGCATACATGACATCGCATAATTGGATTGGGATTGTGTGTCCATTTATGTTCGAGAGTAGGGTTATGGTCCTGCATCAAGTGATTTGAGGCACATGGCTTTGCCTATGCCTCCGATGGATTCGTGTTTTGGGGTGAACTTGCTGAAGATCTCTCAGACAGTAGCAATGTGGGAGCTGGTTCTGGAGTCAAGTAACCAATTGGTTTTGCTGAAGGTTGGAGTGGGGTGAGTGAGGTATGCGACATCAGGCAGGCTCTCTGTGACTTGTTTTGCTGTTTCTGAGTTCTCCACCTTCTTTTTCGCATCCTCCTGTTTCTTCTTCTCCCACTTTTTCTGGAATGGCCTTGGCCTTCCTTCCCTCCCCCTTTCGACCAACAGTCTGCCTTCCGGTGGCCTGGCCGTTTGCAGTTCTCGCATGTTGGGCCAGTACTCGTTCTGGGATCTGTTCACTTCCCTCTGGGTGCACTGGTATTCAGGTTGGCGACTTTGGCAGCATCAGTCCGTTCTCTGCGGTGTTGATCTTCCTCCATCAGGATGGAAATGAGCTCACTAGAGTTGACATTGAGACTTAAGCTCACACTTACGATTGAGCTGAATAACCTGCTAGTGAATTGATCCCATGATTCAGGTAACGATGTGATGAGCAGGAGAGAGAAATCTTCATCGGTCATGGCATGTCCCATGTTGGCCATTTGGTCCTGGGCCTGCCTGAAGGTTGCAATGTGTTCCTCCATCTGAGCACCTTCCTCCATTGTCATATGGAATAGCCTTTTTCGGGCCACAAGGACAGCACATGTGCTTTTTGGTTCCTTGATTGTATGAAGCTGCGACCAGATTTCAGCAGCAGTCTTTGTGCCCTTGGTGTGATTCAGTTCCGAGCCTGAGATTGATATAAGGAGGAACACTCAGGCCTCTTGGTCTTTTGCATCCCACTCCCTCTGGATTCTCTGTGCTTTGGTAACCGCTGGGTCATTAGGGGATCTGGATTCAGGTATTGCAGGGTGGGGTATTGTGCCATCCATGTACCCAAGGAGACCGGAAAGTACCATGAGACTGGAGACATGGGTTTTCCATTCATACCAGTTGGTAGTGTCTAATTGCTTTAGCCATAGGAAGCTTGCTGACAGAGATGACATAGATGGAAATTTTTAAATGAATGTGTGTAATTGTGAATGAATGAGTCCTAATCTGCCCTTCCACTAGTGAGATGGGCCCATAACCTATTGAGGCTACAGCAGGAGTGGACCTGGGAGCTATCCCAGTGAGCAGATTTAAGGACGGATTTATTAGACAGATGAAACTGTAATGAATGGAACAAGCCAGTATATTAGGTAATTAGTAATGAACGAATGGGGTGCAGGTTGGTTCCCTCAACAACAGTAGCTATGATGACCAATGCCTGAAGAAAACAGTTGCACTCATTTCTCGGATGGCTGTTCACCCCTGTTTTCATTTTTTTTTTGGAATTTTTTGTGAACAAAAAAAAAAAAAAGTGTAATGACCCGAACAGAATTGAGGAAGGCTATTGTCTGTTTGGGTTCCAAAAAGTTTTGGTGATCAGCCAACTTTTTTTGACACAGGTAACCCAAAAAAAAAAAAAGTGGAACCTGAACAGCCCTACCCAAACAGAATTGAGGAAGGCTAATCCCTGTGCAATGCAAAAAGGTGAATGCTCAAAAAAAAGTTGCAAATGAAATTTTCCTCAGATCAGATCGATCTGGCTGATTTGGAATGAATTGAACCAAAAGTCCATCCCAGCACCTGTATAAGAGTGCCAATGGGTAGGCTGGGTAGGCACACCCCTCTGACCTCACTCAAGCCCTCATTCAGTAAACTGCCTAACTATTTACCACTAAACAGAAGACATGGATATCTCCAAAGGCCCTCATGGACAGTCTTATTTCTACTGCAGTGTAGTCTCAATACATCAGGGATCCTCAATAGTGACTCTCATTTACTGTGTACACTACCATATATGTATATACAGTTGGTGATTGAAAGCATGATTGAACATTCCAGGAAACATCAGTGTTTTCTCTATTCCATTCTTGCAGTCTCTCTGATAGTAGCACCCCCATCCACTTGGAGAAATATTGCAAAGGCATAGTAGAGAAAGTCCTCAAGATATCCATTCAGGCTTTTGGCCACAATATACACAGATGGGAATATACAAAGTAAATAGGGAGTTGGTGGCATCAAGGCTTGTGCTGGGGCCATTTTTGAATGATCCATACTTGTATTGTGACTACACTAATTACAAGACTGTCTTTGACTCCATGTGAGGGCCTTTGAAGATATCCATGTCTTCTGTCTAGTGGAAAATAGTTAGGTAGTTTACTGAATGAGGGCTTGAGTGAGGTCAGAGAGGTGTGCCTATCCAGCCTACCCATTGGCACTCTTATACGGGTGCTAGGATGGACTTTCAGTTCAATTCATTCCAAATCAGCCAGATTGATCTGATCTGAGGAAAATTTCATTCACAACTTTTTTTTGAGCATTCATCTTTTTGCATTGCACAGGGATTTCAAATGCTCATCTGCACATTTTTGAAATCAGCTGTAACCACCCCCAGTGTCACTCAAACCTGGTCTGAAAACATCAAAGACCCACTTTTGGGATGGTCAGTCCCACAATCAATATGAGGCCAACTGTCTACACTCATTAGGAAGTTGCTGACATAATCACATGGCCTTTGTAGCAAACGGATTATCTCAATGTCAGCGAGTGACAGCAGGGATCAACACTTGTCACAGACTCGAAATCTGTCCTTTCTATCACAGTGACCTTCTCTTCAGATTTGATATCTGCCTCTTTGCTCTTCTCCATGGGGAGAAATATTGGCCATTTACCCATTACCCATGGTATCTAGACTCCCTGATCTGACACAGCAGAGCCAGCGATACCAAGCTAGTGGTGAACAGGAACAGTGCACCATATGTTCGGCCAGGTCACCAGGATTGCTTCTTCTAGCCACTGGGGTCAAACAGGACAGGCATGGCTTCACACCCAGGCAGCAATGTCTGGGACAGAAGTTTCATGTTCTCCTTGTGTTGGTTGACAACCGAAGGTGGCTGAAATATGAAAGATTCAGTTATCCAATGGATTTAGTATAGAGTGACCCTGTTGGAGAGAATGTCTAGCTCAGTAGCTGGTCCTGCAATGATGCTGTCAGGTCAGGATCAATGCAGACAAGCTTCTACAACTTGCTTATGTAATGACACTACCATTTGCTATGTTGTCACATTTTTACATGGAGTGGATAATCAGAGCCACTGCATAGATCTGCCATTCAATACTATTTGTACCTGGGTCCATTGCCACCCCCAGGATATTGCCATTGCCCTCCTAGAGCAATCAATTCTTGTCCAGGAGCCACCAAATTTGTAAGGCAGCTGTATGGGTAATGTATCTAGGATTCTGCACAAACAGTTTGAAGTAAATGTGAGAAGTGCTCCTTGAGGAGCCAAATTATTGCTGGGAATTGCTGAATTTGGTACTTTTGAACCCTCAGAATTGCATTCATGAGTCATGTAGCCACTCTGGAATGAAAAAACTGCTTGTATGTTGTGGGCCAGGATACTGCCTGCCTCTGTGAAAAATTTTGACTCTCCATGGGCTGAGGCTGAGCCACCAAGGCAGTCCAAGTGTCAGCATTTGGATCTATCTCTACCAAGCAAACCACAAGAAATCAAGAAAACCCTTCTCCACACCTCCACCTCCATCATGTGCAATAAAATGCCTCCCAAAACACAGGGCTGGTCCAAGGAGGACATGCAGGAGGCCATTGAAATCTGCTGTCACATGAGGAATGGTTTTATGATATGTGAACAAAATTTCACTGGCCACATACCCAGAACACTTCCACTTCTTGTGGCATGCCCCACCCAGTCCCAGGGGCCTGGCCATGAAGTTTCTGCAATGGGTCTGCCCAGGGAAAGTGCAATGTGAGGTTGCAGCAATATCTAGGTGAAGGATTTTGCCGAACCAAAAATGGGGTCTTGACACAGATCTCTCATTTCTCCCTCAATTATGCATAGAATCCTTTATAATTTTGGGGATGTGTAGATATAGTTATTTTCTATGTACCTACCGAGTTTGAGCCCCATCAGAGCAGAGGAACATGATTAATTTCTCCAATTATTCACTTTGCGGCAATAACCCGGTAAGGAATAGTATGACCATTGAAGGTAGTATTAAGTGCTTTTCGCACGACCTTCTTGTTCGGTTGCATCGCGTCCATTACATAAGGTCGTGACGTTTCTGAAGTGGCGATTTACAGCCCTTTCCTTCGATCTCGGACTCCCGACATTTATTGGACCGGGCTCGCTAGCTCAAGGTGTTGATTTAAACACTCGCGTACGAGGTGATCTGCGCCTTGCTTTTCGTTTGGGGACGCCTTGGTCATTCTCATTTGTTCGTGGCGGTTACATAAAGGATGGTAGTGGACAGGCCAATATCCCCAGGGGCACCTTGTTCGTCTGGCTGAATCTCACTTTTCCTCTCAGCGATACTTCGCCCCCGTACCGCATTTGCAAGGCATGCCATACTACCCTCCAGATTTTCGCAAACCAACTGGCTATCCATTTCTCAAACGTACCCTTATGCCGGCGGGCGGATACCAGTGTACAGTAGGTCTGACAGCTCGGCCCCCGATCGATTCCAGCCAACGGGCCGCAGCCACTTAGGGTGCCATTGGTGTCATCGTCGGGTTCACCTCCCATTCGATTTTCGAGATCCCTGGCTTCGACTCCGGAACCCGTGCCTATGGTTCCTTCTGTTGCATTCTACAGTCCACTGCCAACTCCACCGCCAAAACCGCAACCAGTGATCCGAATGCTCCCTCCGCTTCCTGAATGGCCGCCGATCCGACCACCTACTCACATGCTTCATATACCGGACCAAGTCCAAGATCTACTTTCGAAGCGTACAAAGGCACACCCACATTTCCCGGTTTCCCGGAGAGAATCGCTCAAAAACGCTCGCCCCCATCACCGAATCCTGATGGCATTGTGTCCCCTCCCAGAGCAGTCGAAAGGTCACTGCCACAACAAAAGCTGGGAAACCTATGCTTTCTCCACCTCGTGTCTTGTAATCGCTCACTCCCCACTGATTCCACACAGCCGATCCCCGAGTCCGGATGAAAGCGGGTCATATGCACCACCTGCGCCCCATTTCTCTGAGGCCTTGAAAGGACCCTGACGTTTGTTCCCGCCTTCCGAGTGATTCATACATAGCACTCCAACCACACACCTTTCTGCGCCATTCCACTGGAGAAGGAGCTGCTCAATTACACGTTTCCATTCACTTTGACGCGAGTTTTCTGCCGTTTCGTATTCTAGCTCATTGATTTCTGGGATCCGAGAAATTACGTCGTGGCCAGGGTCCAACGAAAGCATTAACAAGATACCAACTCCCTTGGTGTGCGATTCTCTTGGTGTTGCCCAAACATGGGGAATTCAAGCCAAATATATGAAGCTTGAGAACTTGAGAAGGACTGGAGACGCTTCGAGTGGTATGTCAAATGTACATGATTCATGTGGTAGCACTGTGGAATTGACCCAAATAAAAGGTAGACTTGATCCCCTTCTGGATTTTACACCTTTGCCGGATGACTTCCCCCTCATAACTGCAGTGAATGTAGTTTATTTCGCGCTAAAAGATGAAGCTAATAGCTATGCCTAGTCCGAAAACGATCCTTTCAATCCCTCGTCGATTACATCTCTTGCCTAGTAAAGGTTCGTCAAACGTCACATTCTACAGTCCAAATTCTTAAATCTTGCCGAAGCATATGAAGTACTATGATCGAGAAATACTAGGCCACCCTCGTAAAGAGTTTGTATACATCGGTGACTTCTTTCCTAGATCTCCTTGATGCAGGCTCCGGCATCTAGGTCACGATCTTGTTTCAGTCGTGCCCGCACTGTGGGTCCGCAATACAGTATCATACAGGAGGCATTGAACTCGTAAGTCCCTTGCGGATCACAATCTCATATGAAAGAGCCACAAGTGCTTTCTCCATAAGGCTGTTTCTGGAGCCAGGTTTCCGGGTGTGTATGCATCTCCAAACCATGACGCTCGTTGCAGAAATCGCATATCCACCATTGGGCTCACTCTTATTCTAGCGCTCACTGTACAGAGAGGTAGAGGCTGCGGCGGTCTGTTGCGCAAATCTGGATGCCTTCCCTGTAGAGAAGATTCATGCATTTTTCGTTCGCAATACAGGCGCCGGTGCAGTTGTGACTTCACCTCCATTGGCGATCCGTATCTTCTTGCTTACACACATATGCACTCCATCCAGGATTTAGCTGCCTATAAATTCCTTAGTACGAAAGAAGATCCCAGGCTCGCTGAGTCATGTATACGGTCCGGGACGGACTACTACGGTTCTCTATCTCTTGACCTCTCCTTTCGCCAACTACTGGACAAACTACAACGGGAGGACGGTATTAACTTGCATCCACCGAATCTCCGACATTACATGGATATGTTCGCAAAGTTCAAACTGACTTACCGAGGAGAAATAGCATGGTGTATTTCGGTTGTTTCGACCCTAGTGACCATCATGAAGGAATCATTTTGTGTGCCAATGAAACAATTAACCCCCTATGACTCTGACTTTTGACGATTTCAGGGGTGCCGGGCTTGTGAATGGGTAGCTTGTGATTTCGCCCCAAGTGCTTCACCGCGATGTTTTTGAGCCTGTGGTTAACAGGGTACGTCCGTATAGCATGTTTAGAGCTGCGCAATGATTGATCCAAGGCCTCTTGAGGTAATTCACACGATCGAAGACCAACTGGGGGGAAGGTTGCAGGGCCCATGGATGCCCTGTTTCTCGTTGGCGGCTTTCCGCTAACAAATACCTTTTCACGCGTGTAACGGTACACCCCTTACCTCGTTCCCTCACTGTCCCGCTTGCGTGGCCTTTTTCAGCAGGAAAGATTTACCTCTCGCGTGAAATCTATCGTGCGTTCTAAGGGTGCGGATGTCACTGCATGCCATGGTGCAGTCCTCTATGGATGCCATGCCACCGGATTTTCCTCAGTCATATCTTCCATTGTCTCACCAAAGAATTATGTCGTGAGCGCCATCCTTCCTGCCGATTCGGAAGATCTGGCGGGCCATCCAATGTTCGCAAGTCTCAATTCCAAAATGTAAAGATGTGTTCGACCAGGTGATTGTTTGTGTTCTGCCTCCGCCCCTGTATGTCTTGGACATTGCCCCCGATTTCTGCTGCTGTTATAGGGCTCTCTACATTCTACACAAGGGCGAAGAGGTATCGAAACGAGAGCCGATCATCCTTAAACTTCGTGTATACTCTGAATCTATCATTGGTAAGAGTGTTTATTCCAGTGTACGGTGTTTGAGCGAATTTTTTATCGGTGATGCAAACGTAGATGACCACTTTACCACTATGCTTCAGGCCCCAGATCCTGAAGAGACGTTCCAATACGCGAAATGGAGGAGCTATGCCAGCTGGAGATAAATATGGGTCGCCTATCTGGGCGATCTGGGCCATCCGACGACTCCATGGGGGGCCCGACTTCGAGGCATTACACTGGTGCGCAAATTGGATCCTAAAATCGCCAAACTAAGATGTTGTGGCTTACATGTTGGTGGATTTTGCAATGCACTTCGAGTTCGACAATGGTAAATCAAGAGTACATGGATCATAATGCCCACTGCTAATATTTTGCCTTTTATAGGGATATCTGGCCGAGTGTATGATGATAGACGTTTTTTTCGAGCGATAGTCTCTGTCCTCAGAACGGCACAATACAGCTGAACACTGAGCCCCCCGTCTCTGTATACTCTCTGCATTTTGTGGGTATGCAGAGACGGCGTATCTGTTTTTCAATGTACGCCATTTTTAAATCCCTGGGAACATTTCATTTGTTCGGCTGCTTCGAGGATGCCTTCTTTGTATTCATTTGTTTGTTGCAGTTTTACTAAGGACAGTACGGGTCAGGTCAGTATAGCCAAAGGATACCTTGTTCTAATGGCTAATCTCCTTTCGGGATTTCAGCAATACCTCTCCCCCTGCTCTTATCCTCTAGACATGCCATACTATCCTGAAAATTCCTTCGACACGACTCCCTATCACTTTCGCCGACATCGAGTTATGCCAGTAATACCCGACAGTTACCAGCGTAATTCCGATGATCCCGCTCCTCCTTTATCACAGCCAAAGGCACATCCACCGCCTGTAGTACGGCCCCGGTGGTTGCCTATCTTCCGCCTTCCACTCGATCTCGGGAATATTCAGAATCAAGGCCGGAACCTGTGGTGATGGCTCCTGTCGCAATTCCTCGAAGACGGAGTCCGCCACCACAACCGCAGCCACAGCCAGCCGTGATCCAAATTTCGTCTCCATCTGATGAGGGGTCCCGATCCACTCACCTATTGCGTCTGTGGCCCAACGACATCATGGGGCGAACCGAAATCCACACTACTCATTCCTGAGCTGGATTTGCACGGTAATTTTGACCCCCCTCCTCCACGCATCATTCGGAAAGGATTAAGTACGATCCGCATCTCCGCTCGGAAGATCCAAATTCGCCACCAGGCAGCACAGCTGCCGATGCAAATGAGTATGGATTCGGATACCGATTCGTATTCAACGCCA
>MU129246.1:27587-44594 GCA_014904985.1 Hydnum rufescens UP504
TGGTACTGTTTGGGCACCATTTCTTCAAAGGGGCACTTCTTAAAGGTCTTCTTATGCTGCTCAATGGCAAGGCAGGTGGATATAGATTCAGTTGCAGAGATATGCTCTTCAGGGTGAAGGAAGACTACAAAGATACAATCTTCCCCATGCACATCTTCCCGGTTATCACCAGGTGAGCTCTTGCCCATTTTCTTTGATAGAATACCTGGACTAGGCTTTTCTATTAAAGAGGCAGGCAAGGGCACAGTCTGGTCAAGGGAAGACAATGGGGATGAGTCGTGGTGTGGCAAATTTCTATCACCCTTGTGATCCCCCTTGGGCCTCAACTGTTGGGGTACACCCTGGAGATGCCCATCTCTCACGTTTGCCCAGAGGGACCAACTGGGCAAAGGTAGGATAGGGTCTCCTTGGCAACTGTGCAATGGAAGAGGATCAGGGGGAGATACAGATGCAGAGAGGTTAAGGCTTCATCCAGAGTGTTCCTTTGCTAAGACACAATGTGATGCATCACAACGCACATCCATCAGGACACCATGTCATTGCTACCTTACCCATTGACCAGTTGATCTCAGGGTTATGATGAACAAGCCAGGTGTGCCCCATGATGAGGGGAACCTGTCCCAGGCTAGTCACAGCAAATGTACTTTTCTCTGAATGGTCACTGAAACGCATCAGGAGGTCAACTTCTTCTTGAACTGAGCCAGCATCATTTAAGGGTGCCATCAATGTTGTAAAGTGGAATCAGCCATGGAAGTTGCTGAGTAGTAAGATTTTTGGCCTTGACAAACTCCTGATCAATGAACATCCCTGTTGCTCCCAAATCAAGCAGGGCATCAACTGCCATAGGCTGGCCACTGTCTGGGGTCTGTAGGTGGACCTTTAGTTCAGTAGCTCAGCAAAGGTGTGTGGAATAGATATAGAGTGGTGGGCTTGTGGATAATGACACATCTTCTCTTTCATGTAGGCCATCAATGTCAACGTGATCAAACATATCCATTGTGGGTCCTACTGTACAAGTTGAAAGAAGAGAGAATTGGTTTGTTGAACAGGGCATGTCCTTCACTGTTGACATCTTCAAAAATCCTTCACCACACCCTCATTTCCATCCTCAGCAGATTTGGGTGCCAGAGTAGCACAAACTTTCTCTACCACTTCCTCCATCTGCTCAGATGACAGAGCACCTCGGACTGAACGAGAGTGTGGGGGCTCAGGGCAGTCTCTGGCAATGTGGCCAGGTTTGTTACAATTCCAGCACAGACCAGTGACTCTGTGAGGATTATTCTGACAACAATTGGAGTCTACATCCATAGGTTCATAAGTGGAGGAGGAGGGTGCAGCAGCAGCAGCAGGATGGAAGGAGGTTGGAAGAGTTTGAGGAGTAGTGGTGGGAGGGCAGAAAGGTCGAATTGTTCCTGGATGATTGTCCTGGTGAGGGTTGGTGGGAGAGAAGGAGTGCTGTGCATTAAAGCAATGCCACAACTTATCAATGTGAGTGGCTTTGTCCTTCCATTCTTGAAGGGATATAGGGAGGGTGTCAAGGTGTATCTTCTCGACCAAGCTACGGAGCAATCCATGCTCATAAGCATCCATCAAGGCTCCATCATTAAAGCCTGTCTTCCCCAATATGGCCTCAAAGGCCATCATATACTCCTCAGCAGTCATCCCTTGTGTCATCTTCAAGGTACGAAGTCACTGACGGGCATGAGCCTCTCGGTCCACATCACCAAAGGCTGCCTCAAAGCAGGTGCAAAAGGTTTCCCAATCAGGGAAAGGAGAATCACCATCAAGGATAGCATGTGTGTAGTTGGAAGCCCAATCACCAGCACTGCCTCCTTGTATGTAGGAGAGGGCATAGAGGATCTTTGTCTGATCATTGGTAAAGGAGTTGGGTTGAATAGCAATGTTAAGTTTGAGAGCACAGAGGAAGGGATCAGCCTTCTTTTGATCACCACCAAAGACCTCTGGGTCAGCTGCCTTTGGGGGATGTGCAGAGATGGAAGGAGTAGTGGCAGGAGCAGGAGGAACTTCAACAACAGGAGCAGGGAGGTTCTCGACAACAGCCTTGGTGATCACCCCAACTTCAGCCATTAGAGTTTCATGAGAAGAGGCATCAGTCTGAAGGTGAGTCACTAGGTTCTGGAGTACAAGGTTCTGTTGCTCCAACTGCTCGTACCATCGTTGTTGTGCCTCCATCATTTGACAAAGGCCTTCTCCAGCAGCACCAAAGACAGTGAAGGCATCAGTAGGGATTGGAAGAGGAGGTAGAAGGGATAAGGAAGATGTTTGTGGGGTCGAAGAGATGAGTTTCGATCTTCTGTCAGGGCGACACTGCCGTCGAAGCCACAAACAGAAAGAGGAAAGAGATTAATTAACCACATGCTATCGCAGTGGGAATCCTGAGTATACACTACACAACAAGGGACACACAAGTCTCGCACCTATTGCAGTGGGAATCCTGAGAGATCGAAACTGGTGATCCCCCAACTGCAAAGGGCTATAAATACTGTTTCCTGCACACAGCCACCAGCCTTCCAGAGCCTTCTGCCAGCTTCCAGAGCCTTCTGCCAGCTTCCATAACCTTCCAGATCCTCTTAGAGTGCCAGCTCCACAGCCCATCAGTCAGCCTCCACACCCATCATCACTAAGCCTCACTAAGCTGATGCAGCCATGTTATGAATCCTGTGTGCACCTCCACATGGCTATGCCCCCAACTTCCATATGTATCCCCCTTAGCATATGAACTTCCAAGGCAGTGTATGCCTGGGTACACCAAAGGTGTCCAAAGTGTCAAAGGACCATAATGATGTGGATGGAGTATGGATTGGGACAGGTGATGTGGGGTCAGGGACTGGGGGCAGAGGAGGAGGAGGGGGAGCCTGTATTGGCAACTCCATGGACTCACATGGGGAGCGAGGGAATGACAGGTGCTGACAAGGGTGCCAATGCTGCCACTGGTGGACTACCCAGCCCATAGCCTGCTGGCTGAGGCCCAATAGAACAAGGGCAATAATAATAAGAGAAATGCCAATAATGGCAAGGATGACAATAACCCCCTTAGTGAATGGAGGGAGAGAGGACACAAGAGCATTTGAAGAAGTAGGTGCCATATGATAGAGTTGATGAAGAATGATACTCTGATGGGTAAGTCCTTAGGCAGAAGCAAATGTCAATTTGATCCTGACAGACATGTCTAATGATCTCCCCCTGAGCAGATGCCTTTGTTCTAATTTAGACACTAGTAGACATGCATCCACACTAGCACCATTATTATTGGATTATTATTGGATCTAGACAACATTAGACATGGGCTCAAAATGTTGATTTAGACACCAGTAGACACACAGTAAGGATGATAGACACCTCTAAGGCTCCAGAAAATATCTTATTAGACATGCCTAAATTAGACCTGTAACACTCTCCAGCCAGTGAACAAACCCTCCTGGGTGGTGCCTGCAGCGGGCTATTTTAGACATGTCTATATAGTGAACTTAGAAAAAAAATTCCCAAACATACCCCTCAGGCATGTCTTAGACACACCTATACTCAGAACACCTCTTAGGTGGTTTGCAGATGCAAACTCAAACCACCTAAGAGGTACTATTTTGAGGGTGCATTAGGTGTTCCTTTGTCACTAAACTCAGACCTCCTATAACCACCAAATCCCTTGTTTGCTCAGAGCACAATGAATGCAACCATGCCCAAGCTAGATATAAGAGCAAAGAGGGTGGTTCTTATGTTAAGAAACCATTCTAAGGCCTTATAAGTATCCAGTAAAGCAGTTCTGAGGAGGGTGCATCAGCACTCAATGCCCAGGTTAGCTGTCCAGAAGTTGATCAGTGGCATATGCCAATGAGTGGATCACTTGGCATCATATCAGAATTCTTCTCTAGAAGGCAGGCCTGTGTACCCTCCATGGCCGTGATCACAGCAGTGCTTAGGGGGTAGTCGGTCATAGGTCACAAGCACCTCATGACCAGCTAGAATATGGTGCCTGGGGATTATGTAAAATCACATGCCAACCTAAGGTCGTAACACTACAGTAGTTTCAATCCTTTTTCTGCTGTGGAACTCAACTCAGATATCCATGATGCATCATATACCCTCTGAGTATGATGATGCCAAATGCTCCAACATTCCTTCAAAGCATGTTGATCAAACAGACAGCTTCATGGCACCCTCCCTAATGGTGATGAAGAAATTGCCAATATTGCCATGAAAGCCCTAAGTACTATATGCTTGCCAAGCTGGGGCTTAACTTTCCCTTGCTATTGGAGCTAGTGAGCTGGAGGAATCCTGCCTGCAGTTCCAAGCTTCAAATCAAATCCACTCACATGAAATACAGTTGGCTGGCAGATCTTGCAACAAATTCATAGTACTTGAAGTCTTGCAAGAGCAAGGATGTCAGAGAGCACCTGCGGCTAGTGTCAATCTTGACAAAATCCATAAAGTCAAAGTGTATATTTCACCTGATCCCATCAATGGGAAGGCTGAAGCTGATTACATAAATTCACCCCCCCAGTTACATGGACATCGGGTGTCCAAAAAATTCCGGGAGTCCCGAACGCCTGGTTCCGAGGCTAACCACCCTATCGATAAGATGTCAGATTCCTTAGCTACAAAAGGGATGCTTCGCGTAAGGATCCCCCGTGTCGTTCATTCTTGCCAATTCCTCTAAATATGCATAGCTGTACAAAGTGAAAGCGGTAGGCATGTGTCCTTCCATTTTGAAGATGCTGATCACAGAGCCAAGAAATCTTATTACTTCCACTTCTCTGCTGCTGCGTGGGTCAATAAGCGCGTCCCGAACTTGGAGACGCCCACGTCGCCACTTTTTTCGGCTGGGAGAGTGGTTTTGCCGACCCTACAGCTTAGAATCACAGACCCAAGCCTCAGTGATCGACTCAGCCGCACATTTCATCATAGATTCCGCGGTCGGTGTGGATACAACAAGTGAATCATGAAAGGTTGGGTCGCTAGTTCCCAGGAGTGGTCGAAAAGATCGACAAGATACGGTTTTCGTAAGCATCGTGGTCCTCACGATTGGATATCGCGTCCTGGCCCAGATCGCAATCTTAGTGAATCGTTTGGAGGATAAATCTCTTCAAGGATTCGCAACGTCGGAAACAGTGTCCGACGGTGATGGTGGGAAATACTCAGGCAAGGCGTCCTACAGACAACGTATCCCATCAATAATGTTGCCTCAATTGACAATTTGGATAACCCTGACCGATATACAGCAAAATCTTCTTCACTGAAAACCACAAAGATCACTCGTTGGAACTAGAGAGGATACAGATATGGATGGAAGCCAATTAAGACACAGGTGGATAAGGCAATGCTTGCATTTGCGTACATTCTGACCCTCCGGAGTCTCGAGGAAGGACCTCGTCTGTTCGAGAGCAATTTTCGTTGCCTCTTCTATGGGATACCCATATATTCCAGTAGAGATGGAGGGGAAAGCCTTGGATTTGTTCACCCAAAATATTTCAATATTGTTCAAAAAACCAAGTGAATGAGGAAAACGAACGATGGAAGTGAGGCCATTTGCATGAGCAAGGGACAGACTTCTTCGATAGCAAGACGAGAGAAGTTCTTGTGCTCTCTCGACCCTGCTTTCGTATTCGTAATATTTGGGCCCTACAGTGTGTATTACGTTCTTCCTGATATCAAGAAGTCCGTTAGTCTCCATCTTCTCGAGATGCAAAAGCGAAGTGACCCACGCAGGGAGATTATATGCCTTCGTCAGAATGGCGGCACCAGTCTCGGTTCCTTCTGGGAATCTCGTGATACCTGAGGCAAGCACGGGTGAATTAGACTGCTATGTCACTGGAAGATAAGGAACGCCCTTGGAGATCCTACACTCGTGTTTCAATTGGGGGCCTGCCGCTCTATGTATGGCACCGTCCACTGCGGAAAGGGGCATATGTAGCCGGATTAGGTGTGTGGTGGAGGGTCACATACCTCCTCCACCGCCTACATCCAGCAAGTTCCTAATCAAAGGGACAGACGAAACTAGTTCCGGTATTCTCACCTCTGAGACTAGTATTTGCCGCATTAACGATAGCGTCCGCTTCAACAGTCGTTATGTCTCCCTGCCTGCAGTGCAGTGCACAGTTCAGAAGCGCCGATGAGTTCCGGGAGCACAAAAAGTCAGACCATAAGGAGATCTTTGAAAGAAATAATGGATTAAACGCTCGTCCCACCGACGGGGCACGATATTTGGTGGCTGCGAACACGTCTCCAATAGTGCGGATGTTTTCCCATTTGACGGCCATGGACGGTTAAATCCGAGGAAGTTTCACGTGGCCCTCCGCAGTCACACTCAAAGCTCGGAATAGAGTCTGAGAGATGCAGGACCTCCGCCCCTGCCACCTTCAAGATTAAGTAGCAATTTTGTCAGTACTAGCCTCGCATGCTATTGCAAGTACCGAAGTCGACACGCACCCAATCGCCACTCGTTAGTACTAACAAACCCCACCCTCTGCGTGCGGTCCAATGTTGCGGCCGACGTGCCGCCTCCCGAGATGTCCCCAACGGTGGATCCGTCGCCACAGCCTAGATCCCTCCTGTTCCTGATGTCCCGTTCAGGACCGGACCTGAACACGGCGAAGCCGTTCGATGGAAATAGTAACATGTGATGCCTGAAAATGTCTTCTACGCCGCAGTAGGTCAGCATATGTCCTTCAGCCCTGGAGTGGAGCCCTTTGGTCACCAGCTCGCTCGAATTAGTTCCGAAATGGTGCGTATCTACACCACCTGCTCGTTGTACGTATTGCCTCTACACCCAGTTGGTGACCATTCATCTCAATTTTGATGTCTTAGTACCGTCCCGCTACCACACGTTTATCCTTTGAATTGTATTGGAGCTACTTGCTTCTGTGCGACTCCCGAAAGGACGAAGCTCAGCAACACGTTCGGAATACACTCGATCAAGATCTAGATATAGTTGAGGTCAATGGCGCAATTAACGTGACCAACCGCGCTTTCTTCAAGAGGCTTCATGGACTGTTCGTTGCAATCTGGAGGAAACTCCAACCTGGGCCCGTTGTCATAGAACTGGACCGAATCCTCCGGAAAGCATATCTTGTGTTGCGGCCCGTCGATTTGCATAATATTGAGGTTGATCGGGAGCGTGGACGGCAAGGTGTTTTTGGATTATGTGGATACTGTACTAACTGATACTGTGCATTCCTTTCTCCAATTCCCACGCAGGGTCCTCCAGTCGATACATGCAATTTGGAAGCGAGATTATGCGATAAAAGATTGCAGGAATACGAACACAGCACACGGAATGGAGCTAAATTCAATGGTTGTGGCGTGGATATCGCAGGTTCAGTTCCCAATTTCGCGGTAGGTTGATCATTTAGAACTTGCTCGCGTGCATGATTTGCTTTTGGCTCCAAAGGCGCAGTCATTCTAAAATTGAGCGGCTAAAGGTGAGAAAGAAAGAACGAAGGTTTGTCAGATTATACCAACCAGTGGGCGGCTAATACCAAAATGCCCATGTCATTTATCTCATCTCCGGCAGTAATGGGGTGTGCAATGCACGTCTCCGGAATGAATGTGGCCTATCGAGTAGGTGAGCTAACGCACCCAAAGAGAGCGAAGCCAGAGATTATTGCTGGGTTCGAAAATGATCGGAAGCCCTTGGAGAGCCATATTTGAATGTGTCAAGTGCATTGGAGAGGACTGCGGGTCAATTCATCAGACCAAGCTTTTTGCAGCAGGTGGTGGGATATACCTTGTGCAACGCTTCATTGATGTCATTAGACTGATAAAGAACACCACGAGGCGGTGTTTACCTGATTCTTTGATCTCCCACGTCTGGCTGTATAAACGTGGTTGCGATTTGAAACTGAGGTACATTCCTTCTCCCGAGTGCTCCCCCAATGACGAGTATCGCCTGTTGGTGTCGCCGAGAGGTGCGCAGGTGCGGGTGAATGGACAACCCAAAGTGTCTGACCAAACTACAATATACAGAAGAATTTGACACCTTTGTCACGCAAGGGGGATCTGGCCCTACCTCTTGGTTATCTGCTCGAAGAGATCCGATATCCTACTCATAGCCGAATACTCATTTCGTCTATCCATCAGTCATGGAATAAATCTAAGGAAGGATGATGAGCGCGCAAAGTGGAGGCTGACGAGAAATCTTTGCAAACCATGAGGATCAGCTTCTACACTATCTACTCAGGTGTAAAATACCCAACTCGCGGATTTCACAGGCAGACTACAAGAATCCGAAGTACAGTTGGGCACCAGAATTATGTCGCACACCATATATATTCATTCATCACGTGTAAAACAAATACAACCAAAAGTTAAAACTTGAAAAGGATGTAAGGGACTCAACATCCATTTGTGTACTGCCCTTCTGGCACGCCGTGAAGCAAGTGAGCAAATGACCTGGCACCTCTCGGATCTAGCACCAGGATCGACGAGTGCCGGGTGGAGACAATATGCGATCGCTCATGTGCCTTGAGCGGGTGCTGATGACGAAGCTCCCGCGGCGTCCGATGCAAACTGTCAGACCGACTAGTGCCGGCGAGCCTATCCATGTGCATGGCTTAGCTAGACTGAGAGCAATATGGGCCCGCAAATACGATATCGAGCCAAGGCATATCAGAACCGTTGTGTGTCATCATCCGGAATAGAGCGATACAGACGCACTGTCAGGGAATAACTTCTGAAATCATTTAGCACAGGGTGCAGTTTATCCGGCGATGGGCATGTCCTCCACACCCCAAGCAGTCATATTAGACAGCGGCACCTTGCCGTAATGGGTGATAATTGACAGCCACCTGGCCAGTCACGAGAAGACGACGCTAGAAATTGGCGATAAGAATGACGCCGCAGTTGACGAATGGCCGGGCACGAAGACAGACGTGAGGTATCGGAAGGGGGTCCCCCTTAGTCCTGAATTTTCACAGGGAATAGTGGTTGGTAATCATCGGAGGCGCAGTATCAGAACCGGGAACGGGAGAAGAGGAGACTCATCCAGTAAGGGATGAGTACCCATAGAGTGAGGGAGGCGCACAAGACCGGTAAGTGTGAGACCGGAACAAGGCATTTGCATCCGGACCCACCACGTTCTGGTAACCTCATAATGGGAACAGGGCAATTACACTGAATGGTCACCCACACGAGGGATTTATCATAGGCAGCATGATCAAGATGCCATTCAACTCAATGAGACAAAGGCAAGATTTCCTGATTCCCTTAACGTTCATGGATGGGCCATCCATGCTGCTCAGATAGTGTGCCCACCCTATCCCTATATTTGGCAGGAGACGGTAATGGCTACATTAATATTCTGTGCAGCACGGGTCATCTCTTATCTTGGATTCAAGGCGGACCGCGGAAGCACACACGGCACTCGTACCCTAGCTTCCCTTGAAAAATCCCTGGGAATAGCAGCAAAAATATCCATTGTACGGTGGTCTATGAGAGCCATAACAAAGAAGATCGAAGGTCAAAAAGTAGATCGAAGGGTACACAGGATCACCTGCACTACATAGTCTGGCGATACAGATTACAATAACGAATTTCAGGCGGGATGAATGCAGTGATGAATGCAATGATGAATGAGGGATGGATGATGAGAAATTTAAAAAAAAAAAAAAAGAGAAAACGAAAAGAGGGTGACGAAGACGAAGGGTGGGGAGAGATGAGTGACGCATTCTACAGCTTGGCTGCCCGCATTTCGAGTGTGGAGCCATTTCGCAGTTCGATACTAGTAGGGCGCGCAGCTGCGCGGCTAGCGCAGCAGCTCGGGCTCGTTTTCGGGCATCGAGGCGTTTCTTCTCGTTGCCAAAGAAACTGGCCGCATATTTGCTATCGATCCACTCCTCGACCCGGTGGATCTTGAGCGCTCTACCGGTGTGAGCGTTATATTCGGACCGGATGTGGATGAGCATCATATATTCCATCTCGAACTTGGCCCAGTGAGAGAAGTGGCTCTTCCGACGATCTGAAATAAGCCAGAATGACCCACGTCGAAGAGCATGGCAAGGACGCGCAAAATCACAGTGACGTACGTGTGCAATAACAGGTCCGGCGGTATCGTAGATATCGAGGACGTCAACCTAGTGAACGGAATGGTATCAATGGGGGTATCCCATGAATGACGGGGGGTCATTAGCGGCGTACCCTGAAGTCCGGGAGGACCACCTTTTGACGGTCGTTGTACGTTTCCCAATCAGATCGGGTTTTAGAATCCAAGCCAAATGAGCTGGGAAGGTACTCGTAAACGAAATCGGGAGCATCGGTGATGTAAGTGTAGATTCTTTGGAGATCCCAGTTTTTAAACGAGTCCATCCATTGTAGCGCGAGGTCTAGACGATCAGAGAGGGATCGATGAGGAGGTTGGGATTGTTGGTGTTGTACCTAGAGAACTATAAGCCAAAGGGAGCAGGACTGCGCTGGACGAAGTCTCACAGCGTTCATGGTGAATATGTGGAATGAGGACGACTGGGATGAAGGTGAGGGAGAACGGAGAAAACAGCTGTATTTAAAGCTGAAATGGAGCGATATGCCCCATAGGAACTGGTCCAAGGGATAATAGTTAGAGGCACGTGTGATTCACGGCGGTACGATGAAAACCATACAAATCTAGGGTAAATTCATACCGGTTCTAATCATTTAGCAGAACTCGTAGGCGTATAAACAAAGGAAATGCGCATCATTGGCCGAGACGCCTCCCCAAAAGGCAGCACTTAGCGCCTTTGTAGAAGCTCGACCTGGCTGTGGAGGCTCATCAAATGATTTCAATCTGGATATCTTATCTTCTGATTGAAATCATTTGACGTTCTCCAAACACGAGGCGATCACGCATTGCCTAGTGTTCGTATAAGAGGCCATTTGGACCCTAGTCATAGAATCTTCGATTGGAACTTCCTTTTGCGAACAGAATACCCTATATCGACTTCGAGGTCACTGTTAATTGAGCCATCGATGAATAAAGGCACCTTACTTACTTGGTACCACAGAGCGATGACTCCCTCAGGGACTGAGAAGGGAAGCAGGCACAATACATGCAAGGTGATCAGACGTCGGCCTTTGTTGCATGCCGTACTAGTCCTTTATTTAGAGCCTTGTATTAGGAACGTGGCGAATGAAATACGCTTCCGTTTGCAACGTTTTCAATACAACGAGAGCGGATTTCGCACGGTCGGCACACCGCTGGCAGTCACGTGACGCAGTTGAATCAGCAAGTTTGAACTGCTGAGACATGCATGTGAACTGGAAAGACTTACAGGCGCTACACGATGCACATGCCTGTAACCGAAATTGATCGCAAAATTACGGGGCAATTTTGAAAGGCAACCTGGGAGAATTTCGTGAGTAATGCGACTTGAAGAAGCCCCGATTAACCGAGATAATTTGGCCGGCAGCAGTAGGTATTTCACCGTGGAATAGCGTAGTGAGATGAACAAAAGGGTCGTAGTTCCTTTAACGATCAGTTGCAGTTTGGGAGATAGGAACGGTGGCGGACGACGTTGTGCTCAAATTAGGAAGGAGTCCTTGACAATGCACGCCCAGATCTTCGTGCGGACTCCTGAAGAAAGCCGGGAATGTTCTCTACACTGGTCCGTCCGAACGCAGAAAGGGCTGAGAAAATCCCTGGGTTGTTGTTGAAAATTGTGCTGGCAGGTATCGAGAAATGTGGGGAACGTCGGAAAAATAGGAGCGCGATTGCACATTGCGACTTTTGCTGATGCCTTTATCCCATGGACAATGCTTATCTAGCATTCATGGTAAATCCACCTGTCTTCGACAAAGGCATCAATTCCTCGAATAGGAACCTGATGGCGGACAGCCCCACTTTCGGAAAATTTTCGATGAGATGCCGAGAGCGGATCTCCCCCTGAAATCCGCAAAAGAAAAGATGACGAGAAATATATGGAGTATGAGTCACTTCGCTGCGCCTTTGTATTGGGATGGATCCAAATGCAGAACGATCAAAGTAGAAGACCCAGACCAATCGCAGCGGGAGAGGTAATACGATGTGGTATTCAGGGACCAAGAAATACCCAGAGTTCTTGTGTCTCCCGGAGGCCGAAAGCTGGCACTATTCAAGAGAGGCGATCTGTGCCAGGAACACGTATTATCCCATCCAAGGACCAGAGATTATGAGAACGTCATACAGACTAGAGACCCTACACGTAAGAAGAAATGTTAAAAGTGTTGATAGGAGACTCGGGGACGAAGACGATCATGAGGGGAAACTTACGTTCCAGCAAAGGTTCAAGGCACCGTCACACGTTACAACTATGAGGTGCCGTACGGGCCTCCAAGACATCCCTAGGACATGGGAGATGGGAAACTGACACGACAGGGAGTGTGGACGTGGTGTCAGGAATGAATTGGTCAAATGGCGAGAGGACGTAGGGCGTGTTCGGGTTCCTCCAAAGGGCCTGGCATATTCTGGATGGCAGCAGGCACGCTGGGCAAAATCGGTACTCCAGATTCTGTCGACAGATCCGTGATGTGGCTTGCAGAGACGGAAAACTATGGAACGCGTATAGCAGGAGGTATGGTGAGACTCGGATTCCTCCAAACGCGCGGTAATTATGATAAGAATTGTTCTGGGGGTGTGGGGCTACACGCACTACGATCACTTTTAACCCTTTGTGGACAAAAACACGAGGGAGCTAAGTTCACTATCTCCGCCTATTACATAATGATTATCACTGCTTTATGTGCGCTGTACAGCCGCTGTTGGGTCCCAGCGAGGTCAGGATATATTGATGGTCTTGGGAAGGGACGGCGCCATACGGCAGCCTACTGCGGTATAAATACACAGATATTCCTCCTCCTCCTCGTTGGGAAGGGAAAGTTGCCCAACTCCATCCCACCAGCATGCAAACTGGCATAGCTATAATACTTTTATCTCCAAGTCGGGATATCCTTGCATCCTTGGCTATGAAAGTAAGCAGAACCATACCCATTGCAAATGATGTACTATCTGGCTGCTTTCTTTATTCATTCACAGTGATCACTTTTGATGATGGGTGCCTTTGAGTGCCATTGGCATAGCCTGAAATAACCAGACTGAAGCTGATGCTCAGTCTGGTGGAAAGGGATGTTCCAAATGAGCCTGGCATGAAGCTCCCACTCCAGCATAGTCTCATAACCAGACCAAGCTGGGGTCGGGGAACAAGGAGAGTTCCCAAGGCACGGACATAAGCTTCCAGTTAGTGTTGCCAAGGACTTGGCTTGAAGTCGGCTCAAATCCGAAGCCAGTCTCTTCTAAGTGAAGTCAAGTCCTTTGATTAGTAATCAAAGGACTGACTTGACTTTAGGCAACTTGGCTTCAGCTTGAAGTTGGCTGAAGTCCTAAGTTTAATAGCCACATGTTATTTAGATACCATATGTAGCAGACATGTTTTCTAGAGTAGAGAAAGATGCTAGGGAGCTCTCCAGATGTAGTCCACAGTGGTAAATCAAATCATGAAAAATGAATATAATCTGAACTCTGTTTTTCCCCATACCATGTCAAAGTGGGTGAATGATGAGTCTCCCCCTGATGCACAGAAACACTCAAAAACTGCATATTATAGATCCTCAACTACTTTCTGGGACAAAAATGGGGGACACCAGTGTGTTCAGGTGTATGATCACACCCACCATTCCCTCAAGTCTTGAGTCTGCTGACAACAATCAGGAAATGGCACCATCAAAACACCAAAACCCCTGTGCCAACTTGCTGGCAGACCGGGTCCACACTGCCTCACATCATCCAAAATTCACCCACCATTTACACTCTGAAAAAGGTGGCAAAACAAGGCACTGCTAGGACAGCAGATATTACCCATTTTTTACAAGGTACAGTGTGTCCTCTGGAGGGTGGGGGGAGGCACAGTGCAAATCTTGCAAGTATGTTAATTTCCCCATCAAAGAATGTACCTGTGTATAGTAATAATTGGCAGATCTCTCTATATGGGGTTGAATGGTGCAAAGCTTGATGATGGTTGCACTTGGGTGTATGGAAACTCAAGCACATCCACATTGTGCAATCACCTTGAAAAATACCATGCAGATGAATACCTTAATGCATGTACCACCCATGGCTGAACTATTCCTATTGATTCTCTTCACATGACCTATGAAATACAGAAAGAGCAAGAACTAGCCCACCAACAAAATACCAAGGAGCCATTCACCCAGGATGGACTCCTTAAACATGTAGTTCAGTGGATTGCAGCAGATGACCAGGTGAGAGAACAAGGTGTTGCTAGGTGATATAATCACTGACTCCAGTTTTATTGCTAGGCCTTAAAATGTGATTGAGTGCCCAGAATTTCAAGAACTTCTGGTTTACTTGAATAATACACTCACAGACAAGAATATCCCACACCAAACAACAATCCAAAACACAATTTTCAAGATGTGGTGTGAAGAATTCAGTAAGCTGAAAAGCAAGATGGTTGTAAGATGTTGATTCCAAGATATTACAACCCTAATAATGATACTTAACTACTTAAGGCTTCCATTGGAAAAATATTGTTCACTGCCAATATATGATCCAATAGTTGCCTCTGTCCATTCTTAGTGATTACTCACCTCAGTCAGCCACAAAATCAGCCCTAACTGGGCCCAAAAATGAGGCACTTTTTGGGCCTAACTAGGCCTCAGACCTCAGGGGCCCCAAGGGGTGTTTCAGTGACCTTAGTGTAACAAAGTGCCTCCCAGATTCAGGAGGGCACTCGTTGTTGTACTTGGACAAAGCGGAGTTGACAGGTGGGGAGCCAGATGGGAGAGGATAAGGGGATAAGAAGGTGAAAGGGTAATCACACCACCCTTAGCACTGGCTTTGGGTGGAGGAGCTGCACACAGGGCTAAGCACTGGCTTTGCCCTGAGCACAGGAGAAAAGGTTGTAGATGGAATGGGAGGATGGTGAAAGATAGTAAAGTAGTGACTGGCCAAGTGGCACAGTCACTACCTAAGGAGAGAGCAGCAGGTCAGCAAGAAGAACAAGGTTCTACTCACTGTTTCCCTATTTGGGTCTGTAGGTGCAACTCCAAGATCCAGGGAAGACTAGTAGTTAATGGCCACTAGATAAGCCAGCCAGATAGCCCAATAGACTGAGTAGAGGCAGAGACAGAGGTTTCACGGTTCTCGCTAGGTGTAGAGGTCCGGGCAAAAGTTTTCTTATTCAATCTCGGCATCTGCCATATATACATGACTTTTGAGTCCGAACTCCCTTATGTAATACACTATATTACACTTAGCTATTCTGCACCTGCATGGACATAATACTATATATGGGCTTAACACTGCTGTTCCACATCAACTATTAAATCCATTATGGCATTGAACCTAATTAGGGCTACATCCAAAGGGGCCCTAATGGGGGACTTCAATATTGGTAAATGAATACAAAGTGGAAAATAAGCAAGTATGGGGCAAGGCGGAAGAAGGACAGTGAAGGGAAAATGGTGGAATAGAAATGCAAATGGGGTGGACAGAAAGAGGAAATTGAGATGAATTGCATAAGGCCAAAAAAATTGGCCCAAATGAACAGGATTTACTCACACAAGGTGGTGTTGAGTGAGGGAGGAGGAGAGCACTGGTCATAATGGAGCCAAAAGTGCTCCAAATAACTCATGAGTGGATGTGTTGGAAAGAGGGAGTCTAAGCAAAGAGAACAAGCCCAAAAACAGAATGAGTGGACAAGATTTCCCCCCAGCAGGTCTAGGGGAAGGGGGGAGGAGAAGATGGGTGGTAGTGAAGTGAAACATTGTCAAATGGACACACAAATGGGCTAGGAGGAAAGAGGGGATTGATATGCATTGAACAAGCCCAAAAACACCACAAATGGCCAGGATTTACCCATACAAGATGGTGTTGAGTGGAGGAGGAGGAGAGCACTGGTCATAATGGAGCCAAAGGTGCTCCAAATGACTTGTGAGTGGATGCATTGGAAAGAGGGAGTCTAGACAAAGAGAACAAGCCCAAAAACAGAATGATCAGACAAGATTTCCCTCCAGCAGGTCCAGGGGAAGGGGGGAGGAGAAGATGGGTGGTAGTGAAGTGAAAAATTGTCATATGGACACACAAATAGATTAGAAAGAAAGAGGGGGTTGATATGCATTCACAAGCCCAAAAACACCACAAATAGCCTGGATTTACCCATACAAGGTGGTGTTGAGTGGGGGAGGAGGAGAGCACTGGTCATAATGGAGCCAAAGGTGCTCCAAATGACTCATGAGTAGATGCATTGGAAAGAGGGAGTCTGGATGAAGAGAACAAGCCCAAAAACAGAATGAGTGGACAAGATTTTCCCTCAGCAGGTCCAGGGGAAGGGGGAGGAGAAGATGGGTGGTAGTGAAGTGAAAAATTGTCAGATAGACACACAAACAGGTTAGAAAGAAAGAGGGGATTGATACGCATTGAACAAGCCCAAAAACACCACAAATAGCCAGGATTTACCCATACAAGGTGGTGTTGAGTGGGGGAGGAGAGCACTGGTCATAATGGAGCCAAAAGTGCTCCAAATGACTCATGAGTGGATGCGTTGGAAAGAGGGAGTCTAGAAGAAGAGAACAAGCCCAAAAACAGAATGAGCAGACAAGATCTCTGGAGGTGCAGGGAGAGGGGGGAGGAAACAATGGGTGATAGTGAAGTGAAAAATAATCAGATAGATGCACAAAGGGATCAACCAGAAAGAGGGGATCAAGGTGCATCCAACAAGCATAAAATGTTTGAAATCCATCCAGATTGAGCCCAGGGGAATTGATTGATTCAAGCTGTTCTGGAAGGATGACAGTCACCATGAGTAGCCCAAAAGCCAACAGGGGAAAACAAAAGGGATATCACTGGGGGATGCACCCCAAAGGAAATAAAAGACACTTTTTCAAAATGAAAAGCCACTACACAAGGTGTAGCCCAGCATTCTGCTCAAAGTGTGGATAAGACCCCAAAAAAGGGAGAGAAAGGAAGAGTGAAACTACAGGGGACCCATAGAATAAAAGACCCTCACTGAATGGAAAGCCACAACACTA
>MU129247.1:3593-44516 GCA_014904985.1 Hydnum rufescens UP504
GATCCAGAGGATGCAACCATGATGCCTACAAATATGGGGGTTTCACGCAGCCCAAATTGTCCCAAATTGCTCCCAAATAGCATAGCAAAGATGAGATTTGAGAGTTTCACAAAAACTGATTTGAGTGTGATTTGAAAAGTGATTTGGAGCTACCTGAGCCCAAATCACTTTGCAAATCACTCTCAAATCCATTTTTGAATTGAAAAGTGAAATTTGGACACTTTTGAGAAGTGATTTGGAGCTCAGGTAGCTCCAAATCCATTTTCAAATCACTCACAAGTCAGTTTTGGGAAACTCCCAAATCTCATTTGACTACAGTATTTGGAAGCTATTTGAGAGCAATTTTGTGTGTTGAAACCCCCTAATGCTGTATATTCATCAATGAGCTTGGCAAGTTTCTTGCAATATAAAATGAAAGTAAATCCTGGGAAACCTCCATCATCCTTGATTTGGTCCTGGATAGACCTAGCAGTAGGCAAATCTGCATTCCTCTCCCCCGAGTCCAAAGAATGACCACTAGTTTAACAAGCCAAGATAAGCAATCTCCTGTGCACTTAGAATTGGTGTCAACACTGACAACAAATTAAACACCAGATATTGAACATTATTATTGGATGGGATGACTGGGGATGCTAGAATGAAAGCTTAGATGCCCTGGAGGTGGGGAATTAATGAAAACCTAGACTGACCAACAGTTTGAGGAAGGGTGCACAGGCCCTGCTCCCCTGCATATTTGAGGACCTAATAAACTTATGTGAGATAGGAGTAAGGTTGGGAGTGAGGATTGACAATATTTACCAGATGAGAATGAAGGCACAGGTGAGCAATGATTAATATTGCAGTTGGACAGAATCCTTTGGGTTTCCCACATTATATGTGACTTACATTATCCTGTGATCAATGAAATTGTAAGGAGTGCAGTTGGAAAACAGAAATATTATTTCATTGTATAGATCTAGGAACTCACAAGCTGAATTGTAAATATCAGAAAAATGTGTATGAGCCAGGGACCATAGACTGAATAGTAAGAGGTGTGGACATACATCCTAAGGCATATATGCCACCAAGGAAGAGATTGAGGAGATGATGGATGAAAAGGGGGTGGGGAGATGTGGGGCCAACTCCCACTAAAAAATGTGGGAAGAGATACATCATACACTACAAAGATACACACAAACAAAAAAGCTGTAGGCCGAATAAAAATCCAAAGAAATTATGGCCAACTGATTGAATCAAGTAGATGTTGCCCCAATGACTTGCCTGCCAACTTCCACTGTACTGCCCGCAAACATTAAAATCGTAGAAAATTCTAACACATCCACACTTACATAGCTATGTTGTGAATGCCACCAAAAGATGAATCAGCAAGGGACAATGCATTGAATTCTAACACATCCACACTTACACCTATGTTGTGAATGCCACCAAAAGATGAATCAGCAAGGGACAATGCATTGAATTCTAACACATCCACACTTACATCCTATGTTGTGAATGCCACCAAAAGATGAATCAGCAAGGGACAATGCATTGAATTCTAACACATCCACACTTACATCCTACATTATCAATCCCACCCAAAGACCTGTCAGCCTCTAACCACTCTTCAGATAGAGGGTGATATGGCCTTACATCCTACAGTGTTCAGGTCACCCACCAATCTATCAGCCAGGCACCCTGCATCAAATTCTAATGGACCTCATCTTACTCTCTATGTTATCAACACCACCAATAGATAAATCACCCAGCAGTGTTGTATGGAATCCAAAGCTCCAGACCTACCCTCTGTGTTGCAGATACCAGAAGATGAATCAGGCCAAAATCATCCATTGATGAGTCTGAGATCTGGACTTACATACTATAGTCACAATGTAATCCAAAGGTATATTAACCAAGGCCACACAATGGATGGTGGGAAATGCAAACTCACCACCTTGCATGGGCAATGCCACCAAACAATGTATCAGCCAGTGACCTCACATCAAATTGCCAGAGATCTCAACATACCTCCTACATTTTTGATACCCAGGCAATGTATCAGCCAACAATACACCAGATGGGGCATGCAACTCACATCCTACATTGTCAATGCCACATGATGAATCAGCCAGCAATTCCTGCATCAAATTGTGCAAGGTCATGGGCCCACCAGCTACATTATTGATCCCAGGGGTGAGTCAGCCAATCACCACACACTGAATCAAAAGGAAGCCAGGCTTACCACTAGGTTGGTAATGTCATCCAGCAATATGTCAGCCAGTGATTCTGCAGCAAGGTGCCAGGGATCAGAACTTACATCCTACATTATTAATGTCACCAAAGAATATATTGGCCAGTGGCCCCACATTGAATTAGAAGAGATCTGAGCTTACATGCTACATTTTCAATGGGACCAAACAATGTATCAGATAGTGACCATGAGTTAAATTGTGGGACATCTCTCCTACATTGTTCATGTCAGACAAAGAAATATCAGCCTGCACTTGTGCATTGCATTGAGGAGAACCAGACTCACATCCTACATGTTGAATACCACCCATTGATGTATCAGTCAGTGACCCTGCTTGAAATTGTAAGAGAAGCTGCTCACCAGCTACATGGAAAATACCACCAGAAGATGGATCAGCCAAGATCACAGACAAAATTGTAGGTGCCCACATTCTTGATTGTTGATATCATCCAGTGATGTGTCATACAGTGACAGTGCATTAAGGTGGAGGAGATCCAGACTTACATCCTGCATTATCAGTGACCAAACAATGTATTAGCCTGCCACACATCAAACTGGGGAATATACAAACTTACAAGCTGCAGTGTCAACAGGACCAAACAATGTATCAATGAGGGACCACACATTTGTGACAGACCTGGACCTACAGCCTACATTGTCCATGAGAGAGAAAGAAATATCAGCCTGCCCATGTGCATCAAATTGCAAGAGATCTGGACTTACTTTCTACATTGCCCATGCCATCAGACAATAGATCAACCAGTAAGCATGTCCTAACTTATAGGAAATTCTGACTTACATACTACATTATCCATGCAACCAAATGATTCACTGGCCAGAAACCACCCATGAATGCTGGGAGATATGGACTCACCTCCTATTTTACCCATCCCATCCAATAATATATCAGCCATGGACCTCATATTGAATCCACACTCACATACTACATTGTGAATGCCAACAAAAGGTTTATCAGTCAGCAACTAAGCATCAAATCCCAAGACATCCAGACCTACATCCTGTGTTGTTGATGGCACCAAAAGATCTATGGGTCAGTCATCACACATCAAATAGTAGAGGAAGCCAACCCACATTCTATGTTGTTCATGCCACCAAATGTCACATCAGGTGGTGACCACATGCCAAACTGTGAGATGCTTACCTCCTATAGTATCAATGTCACAGAGGGATATATCAGCCAGGAACAGTCCAAATGTGGGGGATGCATACTCACATGCTATGTTATCCATGCCAGTAAAAGATATACACCCAGCAACCTCACATTAACTATGAGATGCAAACTCACCCCCTGCATTGCAGATTCCAGCAGAAGCTGTATCAGGAAATGACCATGTATCCAATGATGGGAGATCCACTCACATACTGCATTCCCAATGGCATCAAAAAATGTATGAGCCAGACACCATGTATCAAATTTGGAGATCCAGACTGACCAACTACATTGTCAATGCCACAAAGAAGCATGTAAGTCAGTCAGTGTGGACTGAATGTTAGTGCTTGTGGCTATACCTCCTATGGTGTTGATGCCATCCAACAAACCAACAATGTATCACCAGTTGTTGCCATTACAGCATATGAGACAATCAATATATTGCTCACAACTTGCACAGTGACTCACCATGAGAATCCTGAACCCTTTATCTGCACATAACTGGGATATTTCATCTTCCCCAGGTCCTGGAGCTTTGGTCATGATGTTCCCTGAAAATAGTCAAATTGTACCATCATCTCATTGATACAGCTTGAGACAGCACCTTCAACTCCACCATCAAGGACTCTATGAGATAAACATGACTGTTAGTCACTAATCTATTGGACATCCACACTCACCGCTGTAAAACATAGATGGTATGAATCCGGCGGTTTCTTTTCCAAACTGTGAGGTGAAGCAATGATCTCTGGGTCTCATTGGGAAGGGCATCCATAGTGGCTCCAAGAAGTTGGTTGCACAATGCTATGCTCTGCTCGGTAACTTCATGCATGTCTTTATGCCAAAATTTAACTGCGAAAAATTGCTACTCAGATAGAATATACATACTTCCAACCCTGAGAAAACCAGCAGGTGGGTACCGCTCGTTCCGAAATTGTGTCTCAAGTCTGTTAACAAATTCAGCCACTTTCTGCTCCACCTCCGGGGCACGAGCGAGGAAATCAGATGGTTCAGAAGCAGGGCCGAGAACCTCAGTCATAATTTTTGTCTTTCTTCCATCCAGCTTGGTGAAAATCCCGATCACAGGCACTGAACGGACACATGGACCAGTGCATAAGAGAAAGGATCGAATGGTGCAACTCATGGGACATACCTGATGCTGTGGGCTTTGAGAAAAAGCCTGAGTGCAGGAATCCAAAGGGCCTGTCATTATCGGTTGGGATGCAGAGCCTGGAGCAACCGATGAGTTCAAGTGTGGAGGGGGTATGAGCCAAAATGTAAACGCACCAAATCGCATGCAACTGCTGTGAAAGGTGAAGCTAACGAGCGCTTTTGAATAAATTGCCAGACGGCCTCGACCTCCTCGACCCCTCCCGCCTCGAAACCACCAGAGTCGTGGAAAACGAGATCAGGGTTTGATGTGTAAGTGATTTCATCGTCGATGGTGTGGATCCCTCGCTGGATGGTATGAAAATATGTAGTAACCACAGCGTGCCTTTGATAGGATGGTCCTTACTTGATCATATCCCCTGGGGACCTCCTCAATCTGAGAGATAAAGGGATGAATTAGAACAGCATCTGTACTGAGCCCGAATATCTGTAGTAATTACACGTTTTCCGTTCCGGGTTACTATACTCGCGCCGGCAGGGCTGTCAGTTAGTCGTTCAAGCAGAGTGGTCTTTCCCGCGTTCGCCGGTCCAAGTATGAGGACCCTGAAGCGCCTGGTGACCGTGTCTTTGTCGGGGACTTCTTCATCGGAGCTTTCTTCATCGGTGCTTTCTTCGTCGGAGACTTCATCGGGGACTTCTTCGTCGGAGACTTCTTCGTCGGAGACTTCGTCGGGGACTTCTTCGTCGGAGACTTCGTCGGGGACTTCTTCGTCGGAGACTTCATCGGGGGCTTCTTCGTCGGGGACTTCTTCATCGGAAACTTCTTCGTCAGTGCTTTCTTCACTGGGGACGTTCGGGACCTCTTCACGGGGGACCTCTTCATCAGGGACCGCTTCATCGTGGACTGGTTCATCGGGGACTTCCTTCTTGATGAATCCTTTCTTGGTGAGTTTGTTGGGGAGTTTAAAATGCTTGCGGAGGAATTTGAACATGGCTGACGGACTAGAGGAGAGACGGCGTTGGTGTGTGTAGGTGGTGTATTACTGTAATACATTTGTGCACATGCTACAAGATGTCACTGGCCAGGCATGCAGCAAGAGCATTCCCGTTATGTCAACTTGATTAGCTTCTGTCCGAGAAACACCAACTTCTCCATGGCCGCTTCTTCGAGACGTTCAACTGATTGCGATCATGCAATGGAGAGCTGCTCAGATTATTCTCGAGCACACTAGATAACAAGATAACAACCGACTTTACCTGAGTGGGATTCGTCGTGACAATCGTGAAGGGGAATTGGGCCCTTCACGTGACTGATTCCCGAGGATCCACCGGGCAGTCTGTAGCTTTCTGTACCTTCCATTCTGATGAATCAGACTGCGCACGAGGCCTCAGCGTGTCTTCAACACCAACAACCAAACTGCCGCTCTTCAAGTTCCCTGTTGGGGACACTGCGTTCCTCCTCTGCATCGTGCAGCTAGCTCCTATACTGTGGATTCCACTGATCCAGGTACTGAAACTTCGAGCCAGGCTGTGATGGTTTAACCATCGCCATCAACCAATCCTACCAACGCATCGCAGGACTCCCCGGGGCTCAGACCCACCACCGACTCTCCTACACGATTCAAGGAATGCTACGTTCGCCATCTATACCTCTGTCGGTGCTCAAGTAGCCTCGTTAAGTTCAGGGTGCTCGTTGTGGGCAAAGTGAGCCATGCAGCCTTGCCGTACATTTCATTCATTGTGGAGCGTTCATACTCAAGGGTGGGGAAGTCTTCTTTGATCAATGCAAGATTCCACGGCAAAAGCCTCGCTATGCGTGCTCCTTGCTTCCCCAAATCTCGCATTACTTGATCCCAATGCATACGATAGAGAACCTCCGATGGTCATGCCACTCAACATGATATTGATCAAGAACTCACCTCAAATGACAGCCATCGACTCATTCTACACGATTCGCGAGGACTTGCTGGTGGAGCTATCGAGAATCTTCGAACGGCACAAGAGTTCATCAAGAGGAGCGCGGAAATGGCGTTTAAACACAGGCTACATGCTATTTGGTGCGTGTGACGTTACCTTTTATCCAGTGTACCCCCAGAAATTGTGATTTCTCATGGCTCTAGGTTGTGTGTGCTCCAGGATCCCAATTCCTGGAGGTCGACTTTTTGAGCGAGGAGATGGGATGCTCCTCCAGAACCTTGCCAACGAAGGTATATTGATCAGTTCTCTTGAAACTGTGGGATACTGGGAGGTATCCTCCCGTATCCCAAGTTCCAATCATTGAAGTATGACCAGCTTGTCGTGTGAAAGAAGAGTGTTCTCGTACGGTCCTTGTAGTAACGTAGTCGGACGGGAGAGTTGAGCCAAAGAGACTGCTATGGAGGCCATCAAAGTTAGTTGCGAGAAGCCCTCGACGCGGCAGGAAGCAATCGACATACGTGGACCGAGGTTTCTAATCTGTACTATTGGTTGGACGACTATTCTCACACTAATAGGCCCTGATTTCCAGCGACAATCGAGTACAAAGACCCTATCGAGAAACTGATGAACCTCGCCATGAACACTCTCGTCGATGCTCCTACAAAGACTGGTCCGAAAACCCAGACAGCAACGGGCGAGGCTACTGGTGATTCAGAGCAACCGAATCTTGGAACTTGGCTCTTCGCGGTTGCTCAAAGAGGCAGTCTCGGAAGAAAGATCTCGACATCGATTGAGTGAGTCTGTTCACTATTGCTTGTCTGGCGTTCCCATTATGATGCGATATCTTCCAGTGTTGGGTGTTGGGCGACACAGTGCGTCCGTTTTGGAAACACGAGCGACTTCCCCCCCCTTCGTGCACACTTTTTCATTTCTATAGAGTATTGGGGTTATATGTTCTCTCGAGTCTTTAATGGCATGCGCCTTGATGAATGCATTGGGGTCATCCATGCTGACATCCGTCAACGTCTCGAATTTTAATGACCCAAACCATCAGGCACATCTTGCATCCGTCGTTGCGACGATTGTTCAGACTAATCGGGTTCTTGGGTGTAGTGTCTAAGGTCGACAGAATGTCCAGCCCTAATGACGCATCTGGTTACAGATCTAGCAAGCGACCATCCGAATCCTCCGGGTCTGTAAGCATTGTCCTATCCTGTAGGTCTAAATGACAAAGCATGATATGGAAACTTCTCAGTGTCGATACCACCATAAAAGTTATCGGACCTGCGGCTATGGTTGGGGCTCTCCGCCTTCAGCACCATTTGTCCTCCCGGCTGCAATCGTGGTGTCACTACCTTCATAGGCCTATGCAATCTGTCAAAGAACGTGGGTGTCCATCGAGTGAAGATAGAGTTTCTGTTAAACGATACCGTACTATACTCCCATAATCCTTCTGGGATACCTCATCGACATTATCGTTGTGATGAGCTGTTTATTTCCCTCGGTAGATTATCGTGGATTGGATCGGATATCTCCTGCGGTGGTCAATCTCGTGCTGAGGGAGTATTCAGGCATAAGGGCGGGGGCCATGAGCAGGTGAAGTCGTATGTCGATGACACCAAGTTGAGACCGAAGCGTGTAATCGGCCGGATCTCTGTGCTTGTCAAGGTTGAGCAGTACAAGAACTTGATGCCGCGGTGATATTAGCCGCCTCAAGAACCCTTGACGATGAAGAAATGTGGATCACTTCAGATACAATCTGAACCTTGCTGCTCTTTGCATTTCATGGATTATTACATGCATGGCTTAGAATAATTTTGAAATGGACATCGTGCTGAAGAGCGAGTGCCACCGAACCGATCCTCCGCCGCCGCGCAGAACACACATCCAGGTCCACGATCGCGCTTCTCCCGATTTCGGCTGTTACGTATAAGAAGAGGAACCAACCACCCACATGCCCACATGGACTTGCAATCCAAAGCAGGAAAATCCGGATCGCACCAAAACTGGCCAAACTCTCCGAGTTTTTTTTTCCTCTAGACGTCATTTCAACTTGATTCTCCCTCGTGTGGGGAATCACCGAGCCTTGGAGGACCAGGGTAAACAACGCGCATTTTCAGCGGTGCCCCGACTGGACCAATCAGGGACCTGAGCCAATCCCCGTGATGTGGGGCGTCGTAGGTGATGGTGCGAAAATCCTGTTCCCAGCCTCGAGAGATTCACACCGATGAAACAATCTAATATTTGCTGGAAACAGACACACTGTGAGCATGGTCAGGGACAGTACAAAGCGGCTAAGAGACCGGGTCCCCCGCTCCCCCGGAAAAAAAGGGGAGAGAAATTGGGAAGATGTGGATGAGGGCGACTGACCTACCTCCCCACGATGACTGACATCCAAGGAATCCAATTAAGGGGAAATAGGCAGAGGTTGACTCGACGTCTAGTGAGGCTGAAGTCAAGAGAAGAGAGAAACAAGAGACAGAGTCCATTCGTTCGTGGCTAGGTGAATGAGTACGATCGCTGTATTCCAAGGCGAGATCCCCCAGAAAGATGGCATAGTGGGATCACTGGAGAGTTACTGTAAGTATGGGACGGACTCCATGATGGCATGATGGTGTAGTGTCCGCCACACTGGCTTTGGGGTTGTGGCATATGAGAGCAACCAAGTGATATTCAGCAGACAGGGAACCATTGGTAAGCTCATAGAGGTATACGGCGTTGAGATGCGCAGGCTGGCGGGTGCGGCGGAAGCAGCTTACGACTACATAACTCGCCATATAGCTCGAGGGAAAGGCGAATACAGTAAAGCGAGATGAACGATTATGTAATTCATTCACGGTGGTGAAAATATTTCGGGACCCTCCCGCGCTGTTACCTGGTCCCAGACACCTTAGCTCGACCTGGTGCGATATCAATTGGACCTCCGTGAGACTGAAACCACTTTGGGTAGAACGCACCAGGGTTGAGCAGATTCTAATTTCTAGTAAACAAAATTTGCAGGAAGAATCCAAATGGTATTCGGCCCGACAATTGTTCCTCCTGAAGCGCTAGACTCGAATTTGGCCCTCTCCATCCAGTTGCACTTGTTCTGGGTGCATGAAATTTGGGAGAACAGAGAGTACTGGAGATAAACAAGCAGAGCTTGATGCTCGTTCTGATATGCAGGGCTACGGGTACCGCGGTTGTTCGTGAGACCCACCCCCATCCCGAACAAATCTCAAGACCTCCTTCCTTCCTTCCATAAAAGGGTGAGCACATTCCATCGAAAGAACAAATCTCCTCTTTATTGCGAGAGCCGATACACTCTCTCTGCTCTCCTCATGTCACCCCACGCATCTTTCTCCACCAACCAGCACCCTGTCCACGGTGTCCCTCCCGCTCCTACTCCTACGCCACTCCCTCAGTTTCGCGAATTCAGGCGCCCTCTCAGCGATAACGAATTGTACGAATTGCTATTTCTATTTTCTCATCTCTTTAGGTTAACTCGGGCTTCGTGCAGGTCCTACTTCCTCCCTAGTCGCGCCGAAGGTCTTAACGATTGCTTCGTGAGTGGTCTTCCGAGACCGCCACAAATGAAATACATTCCCGTTCCCAGTACACCTCGATGTCAGAAGCCCAGCCTCTCTTATTACCCCGGATCGGCTTGCTATCGTTTGGGCCATCACACGCCTGAGACATACTCTCATTGCCTCTCGAATCATATTGCCACCTGGCCAGTACGACAAGGCTTACTTTTCGTAAGTATTCTCTAATCCCCCCCAAAGGAGCGATCGATTGACATGCGCGTACCCGTTAGCTACATCCCCCCTTCTAACCCCACCCATGCTTTGAACGAAGCGAAGCTAACTTTCAGCGTCTATCGCGATCGAACAATCGACCAGCATATCGAGTCTTTCATGAATGACAAGCGTCCTCATCTCTCATGGGACCAGCTGTCTTCTTACGCTTTTATCCCCCCACCCCATCCGGTTGATGCTTCGAGCTCCAAGGTGGAGGACTTTACACTCATTTTTTGTGCGAAGCATTGCATCGGCGATGGAATCTCCATGCATCACGTCATGGCCGAGTTCCTCGCTACCCTCAGGGGCCTTGATGCTACCGACTGGCGCTCACCGAACTACTCGATCATGAATGGTCCCGACGATGGGCATCACAAACTGTCCTAGGTTTTGAACCCGTAACGTCCCCCACGGAAGCGCGAATGCCATCGGCCAACTCGAGGCTCCAGGCTGCGGCCCACAAGGTAGAATTTTTAAAGAACCAAGAGACCTTTATTGTGCGTCCAGCCTCATGTCACCCATCCAGCATGTTTACTTACCTTCCTGACAGGGTGGTCACACGATCCCGCGTGCGCGCGCTGCTACGTTTAAGAATGTCAGCCCAGATATAACATACGATCGTAGACAGACCGCGGCCATTGTTGCCAAGTGCAAGGCCCGCGGTGTCACCGTTTCTAACACTCTTTTTGTGTTGTGCAATTTTGCATGGACCCGCACCATACGTGCACGAGCTTTGTTAGGCGATCGCTCATTTGCGCCAGAAACTCTCCCTGTGATGATGTATACGGCGGTTAATCTACGCCCTTACTCATCCAATGAGCGAGTTGCGCTCCCTGGATCGTACTTTTTCCTTTCTCTGACTTACTTCAACGTCCGTCCTCCCATCTTTCCTTCCCTCGGCCTCATCTCTCGCATCGACCTTCTGGCACCGCTCACGATCGGTGAGAGCGCAACAGAAGAAGTATCTGAAGAGCCCCATGCTCATCGGGCGTACTCAAACGATGAACCTGGAGCGAGGTGCACGCTCAAGAGTATGGGCAAAAGAGGACGACGACATCCTCGCTGGAGTGTCCACTACACCCTCTCCCCCTGCAGTGGCAGTCGCCCCCAAACCGGACCCGACTCCGACGCCGACTGCACCCGCCGCTGCGTCCGCTCCTCCCTGGTCACTACCGCCACCTCCCACTATGGCCCTCGTGGGCCTCACGCTCCTCGGGGATCTCGACGATATATACCCGGCTGCAGCGTATCCCGATTTCGAATTTGGGCGAATAGCGTCGTTTACGCGCAAGACGAAAGGCAAGATGCTTCTCCTGGCTCACACGTTTCGGGGCAAGTTCTTCATTCAGCTTGGGGTGGGACGTTAACGGCTTCCGCGAGGGTCTGGTGGAGGAGTTTTGGGCGAGGATTCTTAACGGGGTGGATGAATTCTTGTTGGATCAGGACCCTGTTTTGGCTCGACTTTAGAGAGAACAATTTGGTTTGGTTGGGTTTCTTTCTTTTTTTCCCTACTTCTGCTCCTAATTAATTATGTTGGACTGCAGTTACATTCTCCCGCAAGGCCCCTTTTTTGCTAGGATAATTAATCATTTACACCATTCTCTTTTTCTCTCTTGCTCTTGCATTTTTTCTGGGGACAATATGTACAATTGAGCATCTGTTTTCTATAGCGGGAGTGCGTTACATCCGCAACCGATATCGATGAAAGCCACAAGTTCATGGGTAAAAACAAGGTCTTGAGCAGACTCCTACCCAGTCGTCTGTCATGTGTGCCTCATTTCTCTGAGAAACAGCCAAGAAATGAGAAATGAGGCACACCTGACAGATGACTGGCAAACTATGTGTTGTGCTTTATTTGTGCCGGAAATCTATCACCTTGAGGAGACCTGGAGGAATTGGTCTCCTATCCAACTGATTGAGAGATATCTGAGTGACAATGGAGATCATCAATGTTATCCGCTAAATCATTCCCATTCCCACTAGGGCAAAGGAGAACCAAGCTCATAGGCTACTTTATTTCCTCCTGACTGTTAGTTCAGTCGTATCCGAACTAAGGAATTGGGAGGAACCGGAAGGTGGTGGAGGTTCCGGGTCCAATGGATTAGTCCAGTCTGTAGGACTATGGCCATTTCGTATAGCCTGACAAGTTAGTAGCTCTTGTAGGGAAAGAGTCTCTATGCCCACAAGGGCAAATAGGTGGGCTTAGTCATTAAGGCTGGGGTCGCACAGTGTGTAGTGCGTAATCTGTAAGTCCACGACTCCACGAGATGGACAGATGATGATGGTAGAAAAGATACATTACCTGGGCATTGCCACAGCTCTTTCCATACAGGCAGTATGACTAAGGAAGGCTATGTAAAGAAAGGGGCAATTCCCAGGGCAGCACCAAACTCCTCTGTGAGGAGAAGCTTTCCACTGGTTTGTATTTAGAAGGCTATGGTAAACCTGTTTAAAAGAATGAAGTCGCCTCATGGCTTAAGGGATCTATAACACCACTAACACAGCCCCCCAGTCCCTTCGGCCATGAAGGGATAATAGGTCACAAGACAGGGTATGGCTCTTGCAATAGTCACCTGAACATGGTCTGTGAGGGGTTCCCTGCCGACACCCCATGATATTGGAGGACACGAGGCTGGTCATCGCTGACAAATTCAGCCATGTTGCTAGTTTGTATTCACACACTTCTGTGCGAAGGCACACTTATCCCGATGAGAGCTCAAGGTGGTGTTCCGTTCAGTCATTGGTCTTGTAATGACTGTAACAATCATTCCGGGATACTGTTTGGTGTCTGTCACCAGTCCTTCAGCCTGGGAATAACAAACTTTGGGCCTGAGGGCCTGTACAGCCTCTGGAAGTAGGTCGCAGGCTCTGCACCTGATTGCAAGTCCGCAATGCAGAATGTAAGTTGAGCAGAAACAAGGGAGGGATGTGGTATTTTTCAGGGCCTCATAAGCTGCATCTTTCTCCACACTGACATCCTTGATCATGGTAGAGCGATACATTCCCTGGAATCCCATACATATCCAGAGTTCTGTAGTAGCAAGCTTGTTAGATAGCCGGTCTGAAGAGAGTCTCCAAGTACTACCACTTAGAACTTTGGTCGACACTCGTTGGCTGGATTGCCCTCGGTTACTCTTGTGTGACCATGAGGGCCTGACGTTATTGATATCAGGTGCTCGACTCTTTCACAGCGTCGTCATGGGAAATATCGATGGTACATCTGGGTTCATAGTTCCGCCAGGCCCATTCCTTTCATGAATAGGTGGAAACTGTATTCCTGGACAGACGGCGAGCACGATCCTTGGTACTGAACCATATTTGTCCCAATAAAGAGATCCCACGTCATCGTACCCAAGGGCTGTTTGTGTTTGTTCAGGGATTGGAGCCGTTACGATGAACCAATCATACAGGACAAGCAGTTCAAGTTGTCCGGCCCTGGGAGAGACTGTAGGGCCCCACTGCAACTTGTAAAAATGGTTTTTTGTAATGGGATTTGAAATTGTGTTGGGGACACCGGATCTTGTAAGTGACTCCCCCATGCCATCTGGTGAGCCCTGATTGCACCCTCATAGACACGTGGGTATGATACTTTTTCGATATGGATTCCCTCCGCTCCTTGGGGTGGTTTCAACGATAGGTTCAACACCATTCTTGTTGTCCCCAAAACTGTTTTCGGGCTCGGACTTCCTTCGGTTCCAGTCCTGCCTGCGCTGGAGATATTTCCATTTGCCACCCCTCGATGGTTTATGTGATCTAGAGGCTGGAGCCCATTCCATTGGAGAGGTTCTTTTCATGAAGGTGGTTGTGTCCCTCTACTGTTCCATTCTATCCCTGGGTGACAGTTTCATGGGAGGTACTCATCCCATCGGTCTACTGAGATGCTTGCGGAGGGTGACAGGATGTTCAGGTGATGCAGCTTTCTTCGTTAGCCCAAGTCTGGCAGTCCCGGGTGGGTCAACCATCCTGTAAATTGTAGTGGCTCTGACTGATCCAGTTATGTTGTAAGGAGGAGTGGTGGACTCATTCACATAGTGTCTTTGGTCTTTGATCATGGCGGAGCTTGGATGGTCTTCTGTTCCGAGGCCTGACCTTGGGTTCACAGTAAACTCAGTCATAGGGTATTCGATATGACTCGGTGGCATGTTGCATCTTTCTGTGCGAACTGAGACCCTGAGTCCGTTCTGCTGCAACAGGTCTACTCACGGAGGTTGCTGCACTGCGCTGCCACTCTGTTCTATCCGTGGACAGTAGCTCCGGGACGAGTACTCATCCCCTTCTGTCCTGACTAACAACAGATGGACCATATTGCCTCCACATTTTTTTTGACATACTAGCACCTGGTATTCTGGTAGTATTCTCGATCGCCAACCTGTATGGACCTCAACCCGTCTTAGAATCATAGTGAGTCCATCGAATGTTCTTGACCCAAACTCACTTCTGTATGGGTCTCATCGTGTGTGACCTCCGCTCCCCCCAAACTTGGAGAGTCAACTTGATTCTGCCAAGTTTTGCAAGGGACTCCTGCCTTCCATGGAACCGTACTAGTCCCGATACCTTCGCCTGTGACATTTGGTTTGGCCAGAGCATACATGTAGGTTATCCCCCTGGACAGGGTCCCCCCCACGGAAGCTGGTCCTTCCACCCTAGGTTCCAGCTGAATGTTTTGAAGGGTAGACTCCAGTGTGAATTCCATTTTTCATATATCATGAATGGATGCCTCCTTGGCATATAGTGGGGTTCATCGGTGAGACCTTGTATGCAGACCCGTGTTTAAACTAGCTTCATAGGTTTCAAAACCAATCCCACTTGGGTAGGGGTATTCTCTGTTGTCGCCTAACCCCTTGGTTCTCTGTATTTGACCAAGAGCTTCTATTATCTTTGTGACCCAACACATGGTCTGAGTGCCAGCCAGGCTCTGAGGTGGTGTACGACATTCAGCGAGGTTTTGCGAGATCAGTTTTCAATTCCTCTCATGAGTACGACCGGTTGGCGGTACTTCTCAGTTCTCGTTGTAAACTGGCTCGATACGAATACGGATTCGGAAGGTGCAGACTTGTCCTTAAAAGGTTTGTCGACATCAGTAGTAAACATGCCACCAATAAGGAGTTTGGGCCCATGTTCATCAAAGACTTTAGCAAGACAGCACGAGATATGGTACTCAATGATGGTTTCGATGTATTCGTCCTTATTTTCCTCAGTGGCAGGTATGTCGGCACCCCCTGACTTGAGCTCATTAGTAGCCGTTCTGTTGAAAGGACTCTTAGGGTCGGGAAGTGTAATCCTTTTTTCCGGGGTCATCTTGTAGGACCTGGTGACGCAGTAGGCATCCAAGAATCGTCAATAGAGAGTAACTGGACCGAGACATATCTCAATGAATTTAAAGTAGCTTTGTCGAGATCTTCATCTGAAGTCTGCGCATGCCTTGAATCGTGCTGCACTAAACTGATTAGGTGATGTGCTCATTTGAAGACTGCAGTGAGTCTTTTTCGTCTTGGCCCTTGCAAGCTCTGCCCCACTGTGACTAGCTCTACTGCTTCGGGGCCTTGGCACCAGGGTGTTCAAGGTCTGGCTCCCTTGATTCCCATAGACAAACAATACCAGGGACAAGGAAGGGGCTTGCGGACAAGACCTCATATTCAGACCTGCGTTTACACCAGGATTACAGATCCCTGTATACCGGTAGGTGCACGACAGTGGATCTCGGGGTTCATCATTAGTCTCAATGTCCTCGGTGCCCTTTCAGGCCCATTCTTTCATTCAGGTCTGATCTTACACAGGCAGAAGGGACCCTTGATATTCGTACTTCGAGCGTTCATACTATCCATGAGCTCGTTGTTGCGATTTGCTTGTGGATGGTGGCTTCGTGGTGTAAGTCCATCGTTCTTAGTCATAACAATGCTCGGTTGGTGATGACTCATATGTAAATTCAAGACTCCGATCCGAGCTTGCTCGCCAGAATCCTTCAGCATATCCCTGTGCATTCATAGGGGCTCAAAGATATCAGGGTCGGACTGAAGACAGTCCCATAATGTCACCCGGTAGTAGTTACGTAGAACCTCATATGGTATGTCATTCCTAGTTCGTATGGGATTGGCGGTCGGCTCAAGCCTCATGACTATGAATGGGTTAAGTAACTGTTTGATCCTTTGGACATCACACATATCGATGTCCCACGCGACCTGGGGCTGGGAGTTCGTCCCTTTGGAGCGGATCCGTTCATGGCAGTAACCGCATCGTATCATTGCTCCACTAGCAGTAATGGTGCATTTCCACCATGGGGGTGGCTGCATAGTGTTGCTGTATCTGGTTTGTTGAGAGGTGTCCCAGGACCGTGCTTCTAACTCTGAAAAGCCCACAGGTATTGTGTCTTGGAGGCCACCTCGGTAGTGTTTCCGATCCTGGACCCCAGTAAGGCTCGAACGACCTCTTGTTGTAGCAGGTAGGTTGGAGGGCCAGTCGTTACCAAAAGACTTGTTGTTTCGATCCTTTAGTATAGCGGATCTTCGAGTCTTGTTTGACTGATATTGAATATTCAGATGATCCCATTTGTCTCCAGTGAGATCTGAGCCCGTTACATCATTCGAAGGCTCCATGTGGTCATAGTTGAGCAGGAACTCATACGGTACATTGTTATTGTCTCACGTAGATATGGGACGTGAGTGCGCTTTGCCTGTTAACTTGTTCTCCTGGTTGTGGCGAATGAGTAACTTGGGGTCGCGAACTCCTGCATACATTCTTGGCTTAGGCATCAGACTTCCGTCTGTTAGGTTGAACAGAAGCCCCGTGGACTCAATCGGCCACAGGGACAATGGTGTGGTAGGACTCATAGGCAACATGTCTTGAAACCCAACCTTGTATCAGTTCCGGACTACGGCGAAGCTTGAGTGAGTCCTCCTGAGTCTGCCTTCTGTCATACCCTGACTACCCATATGGATTGGGTCCTGGAGTTTAAGACTAGGCTGTAGAACCGTGGTTGTTTTCAGGAATAATCCGTAATTTCATCCCTCTTCCTTGTTCGCAACAAAGCTTGCATAGGGGGGACCATTTTGTGTCATGTACTCGTCCTTTCTGGTTGTGGCAGTGCCCACAACCACAATGGAATGTCCAGGTTGCGAAGATCTCTTTATCCACTTGGGTTTCATGGTCCTGGACGAGCCAGATGACTTGTTCAGTTTAGGCTTTAGAGTACTGTTCCCGAATATGATGGTAATGCCCACTCAGCGAGTCATTGGAGCCCTGATTGACCCAGTCTCATCGCACTGAGGCTTCAAGGCTTTGTTTAGTTGTGGAGGTGGCTGTGTAGCGTCGTTCCTGTCCTTTTGACAGTAGCAGTCCCATGATGAATGTCGGTCCCCTTTGGTTACGACAACACACACTGTCAGGCCAAGGTACCTAATCCCTGTAAGTGTTGAGGCAGACTTGAGTCGTATGGGTATGGACACTCTTGTTCTGATTACTGAGGAGTTGCACCCATTATCGGCAGTTGCGCTGTCTCAATATTCTAGGGCTGGGGCTCCCTGAGTTGTGCTCAACACATCTCGGGTACTCGGTAAACCTACAACACCGTCTGTTGGGTGGTGGTAGGCTTCATATCTAGACCATGCCACCCTTTGGGGTAGGCCACAGTCTAGTTCTCTGATTCTATCCACCATGACGTTCGAGCCCCAAGGACAGATGCCTTCCTTGGAGAGAAGGCCCTTCGTCCCTTTATGAGTCCCACAGGAGTGTATTACCGACTTGGGAAGTTCGAAGCTTGCGCTACTGGCTATATTGGCGGCTCCAACTGGTCCTGTTACCTTACTCCTGAGACTGAACTGGGGTAGACACACGATGCTACTGTCTGACAATACAGGCACGATAACCATACATTTCGTACTACAGGTTTGCGATATCTTCCGCCTTTAGGTGAAGCTGCCCTTAATAGTTCTGTGCTGACTTCAACAACTTTGTTTGTAGTATTCATCTCCCTGTGAGGTTCCGGTGACCCTTTGATCTGGATGGAATTGGGTGCTGGTTCGAGTCCTAGCCCAGTACGAATTCCAGCATAGGTTACAGGCTGAATCTTGGGGTCTTGGGCAACAGTTTTGATAGTCTGTTTGCGGTGCTCAACACTGCCCTTAAACCCATACTCTCGTTTGGACCCCATTACTTCTCGTACGCATATTCGAGCGGAGATTTGGAGTCTGTTAGATGGAGATACGCCCACTTGTGGGACTGGTTGCACAATGTCACCCCGATTTGGCTGTCAGTAGTGGTCTGGAGGCAGCCTTCCGTCGTCCTCAGTTGTGACATTGTTCAACTGATCATAACCCACAGGAAGATCTGAGATACGAACAGGCCAACTAGTCCCATTCAGTACATCCTCTGGCATTCACATAGACTCAGGACCATTGGAGTATGGCAGGGATGTTGCCTTGTAATTAAGCAAAGACTCGTATGGTACATCCAACATCACGCTCAGGCATAGAACCTGGCTCTGTTTACGACTCTTAGTAACTCCGGGCGACCTGGGCTTGAAAAGACATTCATTGCGGCTGCTTTTCATAGATTGGGGATGCGAGGGCTCTTCTTTAGTTGATCTGTTCCCCTTGTATGTTTGAGACTCCTCATTAAGGTCTAGGACCCCTGTCTTGGTGATCTTGATACTCCACGCAGCCATACGATCCACGAGTTGGGGACTACGCTCCCAGGGCAATTTCACTCGTGAAAATGGTGGCATTATGTTGTTGCTCCAGTTTGCTCATGGAGGATAGTCTCGCAATGAGAGTTCATGTTTTCCGACAACGATAGTGCTTGTAATTATGATCCATCCCTCATATGCAGGATTTTCAGCACCACTCAATGGCCGGAATGATACTTGAAGGTGTGAATCTACAGGCTTTGCATTGCATTTATCGTCCTTAGCCCCAAATCCAAGGTTGAATTCCCGATTAAAACTTGTTACGTCCCTCTTCCATTCGGGTTTGATAAAACACCTAACTCAGGTGGGGATTATGGACGACTCCAGTCTATCTGCTTGATTATCGCGAGCTCCAACCTGTGGTGGCTGCAGATACCCAAATGGCCCAGGGTTTAGGGTTCCACTCCACAAGAATGAATCTATTTGCCATTGTAGGTGCATAATGGCCACACTCTGGGCGGATTCTCGAGTTCGTTGTTCGTTTGGTCTTATGATGAGGCTTGAGTGTGGTGAGTAAGGTCTTGGTCTCGACCCGTGTTCTAGTCTTTCGCCAATTTCATAGGGAGGTACTGATGGCCTGAACAGCTTTCATTCAAGTCTGTCTAGACTCATTGCATTGTACAGAAACCCTGTAGTTTCATTCAATCACGGACCTTCGATTCGGCAAGAAGGAAACTCAGAGATGTTTTGGGCGATAGGCTCAATGCTAGATCCAAGACCGGATTTCCTTTTAGATCCAACCTTGCCAGTGTTAGAATAGTCCTGGACTACCAAATTCCAGGCATTCGTATGACTCGAGATCTGGGATGTGCTCCACTGGTGTAGGTCTGGCTTGCACCAAGGCTCCAGGGCTTCATTTGATTGAAGGGGAGGCTGCATTAATTTGGGTTCAGGGATTAGGGTCCTGGACATCACATTTGATGGTGTATCATGATGACACTTGTTCTTCCTGGCTATGGCTGGGCTCGACAGGCTGCAGCATACAGATGATACTATAATCCCGGACAGAGCTTGACATTTGGGCTTGTTCAAGCAGAGAACTAACCTGTCAGAGGTACTCCTCAGGTGTTGTTGTGCTTGAGCGACTGTATATTGGAGCAACTCAAAGAGCAGGTTCCGTTGAGGAGGCAGGCACGTTCATAGTTGTTCAGACTGAAGTTGTACAGGGCACATGTCAGTCCCTGAAACAGCACGGTTTCCTGTACCACCTCTTGCAGTACATCCCCGCAGTGTAGTATCGCATGCACCAGTGTAGAATCCAGTGTGTAGTTCAATGACCCCTTTGGGAAATCGGAGGTAACTTGGTTAAGGAAGTACTTTGAGTCCACATCCAGATCGTAGAGCAGCCAGTCTGTCAGGGCCACGCTGCGACGAGAGCACCAAACAAATATAAACACAGATAATTCCGGCTAAGTCCGGTGTAAGTCCGGCTAAGTCCGAGAGAATCCGGGCAGGAATGAGATAATGAAGATAGGAGAGGACGGAGAGGCAATCCAGCAGCCCGGAAGGGACTAGGCAGAAACGAGCACAGCGGTCCTTAAGCTCGCGGAGTCAACTGGAAAATACTCGGACCTGTAGTCTGGAGTAACAGCGGAAATCCTGAGATTATGTGATACGAATACGGAATACATGAAGGCTGACCTGTAGTCCGGAGTAACAGCGGAAATCCTGAGAGACCAAAGCTGGGGTCTCTGGACTTCGCTCTCGGACTACTTATACATGATGACTATACTACGGGGGAGTGATCGCTAAACTGGAGGTGGTTACAAGGGGGACAGGAACAGGAACAGGAACAGGAACTTGGCCAGGGGGTGAACCGGAAGCAATGGGAAATGAAAAGGAAATGAAACCAAGATAGGGTTGGACCAGAGTCAAACCGGAATCAAGCCGGAAGTAAAGTGGACTTGGGCGAGGGAAATAAGTGGAGAACCGGACTGGAGGTGGGCGGACGAGGACCAGAGTTGACTGGAGTTGACCGGAGTTGACCGGAGTAGACCAGAGTTGGGGGCGAATCCTGACATCACCCCCCTCTTAGGGCCGATCGTCCCGATTGGCCGGAGGAGCAGGGATCAATGGGCTGACCAGTCCGGGAGGTCTGCAGGGGGTTCTGTTAGGAGTGGACATGTCCGGAACCCAATGGAGGAGAAGTCAATGGCGCTGATCCGTCGTGGAGCTTCCGGATGGGCAAGGTGGAATTCCGTGACGACTTCCAGGGCATTACCTAGGTTGGTCTCCGGAAGCCATTGGTTCTCCGAGGGTGGGTAGCCTTTCCATTTCACCAAGTACTGGAGTCGGCCTCGGAAATAGCGGGAGTTTTCAATTCGTTCTACCTCATACTCCTCCTCGCCACCATGGAGGGTAGGAGGGGGTGGAGGATGTGCAATGCGATCCGTAATTGGGTCAGGCCGGAAAGGGCGGAGTTTTGAGACATGGAAGACCGGGTGGACTCGCATGGAGGAGGGAAGTTTGAGGCGGATAGCGGAGCGGGAGATCACCTTGTCTACCTTGTATGGGCCTAACCACTTGTCCGAGAGTTTCCGGGCTGGGCGGTCAATGGAAATGTTGTGAGCGTCCAGCCATACCGAGTCTCCGACTGCATACTCCGGGGCTTCTATCCGGTGGGCATCATAGTGACGAGCCATGTCCTCGGCTGCTTGGCGGAGAGCGGACTGGGCTTCCTCAGAGGTTTTCTGCATCCGTGTGACAAAGTCCGTGGCTGCTTCAACAACTCCAGGGCGGATTGGTTCAGTGCCGAGGCGAGGGTCTTGGCCAGAGTCAAGGCGGAATGGGGTTTCCCGGGTGGAGGAGTGGATCCGGTTATTGTATGCAAACTCCGCCATAGGGAGCCAGTCTGCCCAATCATTTTGTCTGTGGTTGACAAAGATTCGGAGGTACTGCTCGATCTCCTGATTGACTCGCTCCGTTTGTCCATCTGTCTGGGGGTGGAATGCTGTGGAGAAGTTGGTCTTAACTCCAAGGAGCGAATTGAGTTCCTTCATGAACTTCGAGGTGAATGTGGTGCCCCGATCACTGATGATGGTCTCTGGAAGGCCATGGTGCCTCCAGACATTGTCTCGGAAAAGACGGGCAACTCCAGCGGAGTCCACTGTGGTCGTCGTGGGCATCACATGAATCCGTTTGGAGAGTCAGTCGACAACGATCATCACACTGTCAAATCCATGCAACTCCGGGAGCTCTGTGATCATGTCCACTGATATGACTTGCCATCGGCAGTCTGGGACCGGATTAGGGTGGAGAGTTCCGGACGGTTTGGATGGGAAGGTTTTTGTCCGATTGCAGGTGTTGCAGGTGGAAACATAGGTTGTGACATACCGTGACATCCAGGCCACCAGTAGTGGCGGGATACAAGTTCGTACGTCTTCCACCATCCGGGGTGACCCGTAGTGGGAGTGTCATGGTGTTCATGGACGAGGTCATGGCGGAGTTTGGAATCCAGTGGAACATATACTCGTCCTCGGAAGAGGATAGTGGATCCGTTGAGTTCCCAGTCCTTCAGGTGTGTCTTCGGCCCATCACCATTCAATTCCTTGATGATTTGGATTACCTTATCATCCATCTCTGTCGCTCTTTTAATCCGGGCCATCAGACTCCGGCTTGGTCCTTCCACAGTGACGACCTCCGGAGTGTCCAAAGCACGTGCCTGGAAGGCATTGGGCTTGAGTAGGATAACATCAGAGTTGTCAGAGTCACCTCGTGGATGGTCTGGGCGCCGTGAAAGAGCATCTGGCTTCCCTGACTGTGATCCGGAGCGGTGCTGGAGGGTGAAGTTGAACCGGGAAAGGAAGATACTCCAGCGGGCTTGTCTCCGATTCAGCTTCTGTGCAGTCCGGAAGTACTGGAGGTTCTGGTGGTCCGTCAAGATCTCAATCGGGTGTGGTGAGCCCTCTAGGTAGTGTCTCCATGCCTCCAGAGCTCGGATAATGGCCATGAGCTCCTTGTCGTAGATGTCATAATTCCTTTCGGCTTCTGACAGACTCTTCGATAGGAAACCTACTGGGTGCCACTTTCCATCCTCCTGGAGCTGCAAAAGTACTGCTCCGGTCGCATATCCGGAGGCATCGGCTTCCACTCGGAAGCGTCCGGACTCAGAGGGAAAGACTAGGATCGGCGCAGAGGTGACAAGGGACTTCAGTTTGACGAAGGCGTTACGTTCAGCATCAGCCCATTGGAAGGGTGTGTTCTTCCAGGTGAGATCATTCAAAGGTCTGGCAACCTTAACAAAATCCTGGATGAACCGGCAGTAGAAGTTGATGAATCCAAGGAACGACTGCGTCTCCTTCAGATTCTTGGGCTCTGGCCATTCCATCACACCTGCAACCTTGATCGGGTCCATCTCCACATGGTCCGGGGTGAACACCATCCCTAGGTATTCAATTCGGTCCCGGAAGAACTCGCACTTTTCAGGTTTCAAGAAGAGGTTGTTCTCCTGCAGTGTCTGCAGGATTCCACGGACACCACGGATATACTCCTCTCGGGTCTTGGCAAAACTTAGAATGTCATCCAGATATACGATGCACACTCCGTTGTCAATCCATTCCCGGAGGACATCATTGATCATGTTCTGGAAGGTGCCCGGAGAGTTGCAAAGTCCGAAGAACATGACCAAGGGTTCGAACAGTCCTCGATTAGTCCGGAAAGCCGCTTTCCATTCTTCTCCGTCTGCCATCCGGATGTTCTGGAAGCCCCACCGCAAGTCCAGTTTCCCAAACACTTTGGCTCCTCGGAGTCGGTCAATGACATCAGAGATCAGAGGCAAGGGGTATGCATTCTTGACCGTGATGTCATTGAGTTTCTGGTAGTCCTGGACCAGCCGAAAACCTCCATCTTTTTTCTTCACAAAGAACACTGGGGTGTCAGGGCTGACACTGCCGTCGAAGCCACAAACAGAAAGAGGAAAGAGATTAATTAACCACTCGCTATCGCAGTGGGAATCCTGAGTATACACCACACAACAAGGGACACACAAGTCTCGCACCTATCGCAGTGGGAATCCTGAGAGATCAAAACTGGTGATCCCCCAACTGCAAAGGGCTATAAATACTATTTCCTGCACACAGCCTCCAACCTTCCAGAGCCTTCCGCCGTCTTCCATAACCTTCCGGATCCTCCTAGAATGCCGGCTCCACAGCCCATCAGTCAGCCTCCACAGCCACCATCACTAAGCCTCACTAAGCTGACGCAGCTGTGTTACGAATCCTGTGCGCACCTCCACATGGCTATGCCCCAACTTCCATATGTATCCCCCTTAGCGTATGTACTTCCAAGGCAGTGTATGCCTGGATACTCCAAAGGTGTCCAAAGTGTCAAATGACCGTAATGACGTGGATGGAGTACGGATTGGGACAGGTGATGTGGATGCAGGGACTGGGGGTAGAGGAGGAGGAGGGGGAGTCTGGATTGGCAACTCCATGGACTCACGTGGGGAGCGAGGGAACGACAGGTGCTGACAAGGGCGCCAATGCTGCCACTGGTTGGCTACCCAGCCCATAGCCTGCTGGCCGAGGCCTGATAGAACAAGGGCAATAATAATAAGAGAAATGCCAATAATGGCAAGGATGACAATAACCCCCGTAGTGAATGGAGGGATAGAGGAGACAAGAGCATTTGAGGAAGTAGGCGCCATATGATAGAGTCGATGAAGAATAATACTCTGATGGGTAAGTCCTTAGGCAGAAGCAAATGTCAATTTGATCCTGACACTGGCGGAACTCAGTATTAATTATGGATAATGCTTCGATCCACAAGAGTGATGTGTTGCGAGCCATGTGTGATGCGCGGTATGTACTTGAACCTGGATTTTGCTCTGGCCATGGAACTAAAGTATTACAGAGGTGTCAGGCTTGTTTTTTTACCCCCATATTCGCCCGACTTCAACCCCATTGAGGAATTCTTTTCTTCTCTGAAGGCATGGCTGCGCCATAATCGTGACTATGTGGTTGGTGAGCTCAGTGGCACTCCTATGCATGAACCACATGTAGTCCTCTTAGAAGGGGTGTGTTCTGTGATGCCTGAGAAGGCTTTGGGGTGGTTTCGCCATGCTGGCTACACCTTGTAAATATTAAATATGCAATGCCCTTTGTTAATGCATAAGATTTAGGATATCTCTAAGACATTGACTATCAGTATCTATTTAGGCCACCCTCTCTTCCTCTTGGTAACAAGGGTATTACCCATGACGAGAGTGTCATAAGCGGCTTTGACAAGAGCCTCAGCCGCAAGTTTGGGCATATCCAGGTTATCCATAAACCACTCAGCACCCACTTCGATTAGAGACGATGCATTATCCAGTTTGTGAACACGCAGCTCTGCTTCATAAGCGCATAGGTTGAACTTGCAGATGGGATCGGATTCGTGAAGTACGCGGAGAATTGAGGTGAGGGAAGTTGGGGGGGAGGATGGTGGGGGAGGATCAGGTGAGATATTGTCGGACAAAGGGTCATCTGAAAGATCAATCATGGAGAAGGTTTTAGTTGACTGTGATGGCAACCTCTGGTATGCGATAGGTTGGATCAGAGTAGTGGGTCTTTTGGGTCGTCCCTCATGTTTCGTTACTGGAGATATGGGATCAGGTGAGGATGAGATTAAAATGATGGTTTTTACAGCCTTGTGTTTCACGCGCTTCAAGGGACGCCAGCCAGACTCAGATTTGACATAAATGTCAGCCTTCAGGTCGGCTGGACTCCATATTTCGTTCTTGACATTGGATGATGATGCTTGGGGTGGGCTGTGACTAGGAGTGCGCCGCTGTGGCTTGATGCAATGCTTCCTGTCGAATAGATGATTGTTGGGTGGGTGTGTGGAGTCTACCGAGCCAGTTTTATCATGCACCTATGCCATGGGAATTGATGAGAATGTATCAAGACCAACAAGAACCAAGAAATGTACCATTGCAAAAGCCCATGATGCTAGGCGCTCAGCATCGAGTCTAAGATGGGCAAATCGTGCTTGTGGATGGCGGAAACAAAAGTTATGCCTCTCACACCGATTATCTTTTTCAATCTTCTCTGCGGCAGCCCGGCGAAGTGGAGAATTTGCTGCACTGAGTGGGTTTTTATCAAGTACTTGCTTCTCTGCTGCCGCATGCCTAGCAGACTTGGCGCCAATCTTTTTCATTGGTTCCTGTTTTGAATTCACATTACATAATGGGGGTAATTAAATCAGTAGAGAGTACTGTGAGGATACCGGCTAAAGCCGCACCACACTATTACGTAACAAGACCACCCCTCATATATTAGCTAGATACCGGATGTATGTAGATATCTTTTCGAGTTCCCCCCCTTTCGAATCAAGCTGCTTTGGTCAGTCATCCCATCCCCTCAGACGACTCTAAGCACTTTCTCAAAGAGATCGAGTGACTCGGATCCAATCTGGATCCGGTTCCCTCACATTTTTTGACTCCTTACCCCAGCTTTCTTTGACGACCGACTTCCGACTTAGGACTGGCCACCCTACTGTCAACCCTCCCTCCCTCCCGTTTTACTGTCAACATGATCATGCATTCTGGAAGGAACTATACACCCCTAGTTGGGCGGCGATTATCCAACCGCCGATCTCTCTCTGTCGACACCCTGGGTCCCGAGTATGACTCGAGTGCCTTGGAACCATCCCCGGTAGTGAACCGGGACCACATCAAGGTGAGTCCTCCTGTTAGTCTGGACACCCCTATGCACCCGATGGGCCATCAACCTGTTGCGGGTGTATTTAATGCCGCTGAAGAAGTTACCGGCGATGCCACTATGAGGATGCCACCAAGAGTGATGATCCCACTAGAGCTGAAGCTCGTGAAGACGCTGGAGCTGAAGCTTGCGTACCTATCACATATCCATCTATACATAGTGATTCCCATTATGAATCTGATGCTGCAGCCACCATAGACGGTCGAGGACGCTCGACTTATGTAGTACCTGATGACTACTCAATGTTCTATGAACAGAACCTGTCCCTCACGGACATTTTAGCAATGCCTGATGCTGAATTTGATCAGATAGTCCGATTCCGCAACAATGTAGTAAAGCATGAACCAGCAGGTGATAATGTTTTGTGGACACCACATAGTGATTCCGAGTGATCTTACATTGCGATGCAGGGTATTACAATTACTGAGACTGGAACTAGCAAGGGGAAGGAACGAGCAGAGCAACTGCTGTCTCCCACCCCCTCTAGTCATGGCGAAGGTCCATCTTGTGTCCCTGAGGACATAGTCCTCCCACCTGCGTATAGGTATGACCAAGATCGCGCACATAAATTACTCGAAGATCTTAACCCAGATGATCTTGAATTGAAGCGTAAGGCCTCTCAGGCATTAAATGAACATAAGAAATCTCGTAGAACAACGACAGTCACCAGAGATAACCCAGAGAAAAACTCGACTCCCCTCACCCCATGCATCCCTCGTGCATCATCCTTTGTCCCACTTAACTCTTTCCTCGGAACATACTTCCAGGATGGAAATGCGGATCCAGGTGATGACGGAGAGGACCCAAGCGATGACGGAGGAGGTGAGGGTGAAGCCTCCTCAATCCATTCAAATGACAGCTTACTACTACAACTCGGAAAAGCAAATGAGCAATCCACTCGCTTGGAGAAGGAGAAGTGGAAGGTAGTTACGCGCTCTAACGGTAGCAGCTCTATCCCTAAACTGCCACCTCCTTCACGGTATAATGGCACTCGCTGACTATGACCGCTTCGAGAGCTGGATCTCCGAGGTCAGTAACTATTATGCAATGATGAAGTTTCTGAGGGACCTAATACCTCGACACATCCAAAACTGCCTCGATGGCAAAGCATCAAAGTGGTATGTAATGTATGTTGCGAGACACCCCGAAAAATGGAACTTGGAAACCATTACAAAGGGCCTTTTCGACTGGTGCTTCCCACCAGAGTTCCGACAGCTGCAACGAGATAAATTCGACAGTTATGAGCAACGCGCATTGAAAGTCCGTGATTACATACGTGAGCTCCAGATTATAGCCTCCCAGATTGTAGACATTACACCTCGGCAACTGGTTCAACGTTGCTGGCGAGGCTTAAGACAATCCTACCATATAAGATTATCTGAATTAGGGTTCAGCCCCGACATCGGTGATATTGAAGAATTGGAAACACTCGCCTTGAGAGTCGAGTCTGCACAAAGCCTGCTGAATTATGAAGACCGGCGTAACCAGAGGACCAATCAACAAGAGCATGGGCACCTTCGCCGAGTGCAAGGAATACGCCCACCAGATAGCATACAACCAACATCCAGTGCAGTGGCTGGAATCTCCCAGGTTACCCCGACTAGTTCCCGGAAACCACAAGCACGATCCCGGACATATGCCATAGCACGAGCACCAAGTGGAGGGCGTGTGGCAGACACCCGCCGCCTAACTCCAGCCCAGATGGACCAATACCGCGCTGAAAACCGTTGCTTCGACTGCGGAAAAGTGGGCCATGTCCAGAAAGACTGCCCTGATCGCCGATCTGCTAAGCCCAGTATACGCACCAATGCAGTATCTATCAAGACATTACAGAACATGGATCAGTCTGAACGCTCCTTAGCGATACGAATAGCTCACATCACGGCTGCTACCGAAATGCCACAACACCACCGCCGTAAGGACAAACTTGTTAACGGAGTCCTTGAACGAAACACTGCTCGCCCAAAAGACATCAGTAGGGTATTACCTAACTCCATGGTTGTGAAGGTGGCCATCAATGGTCATACTTGTCGAGCGCTCATTGATACTGGCTCTCTAGCAGACTTTATCTCTACCACTTGTGCCGACCAACTAAAGCTACCCGTTGAGAACTTAGTTAACCCACTGCCGGTGCAGTTAGCTGTTACAGGTTCTCGGTCCCTGATCCACCATGAGACCCGTGTCTTATTTGAGTTGCAAGGTATTCGTATCCAGCGACGATTTGATATCATGAACTTAGACTCATATGATATTGTGCTGGGCACACCTTTCCTCTACCAACACTCAGTTACCCTTGGGTTCAATCCCTCCCGCTTTGTAATTGGGAATACAGACCCACTTCCACTACGAGGTCAGGATATTTCCGTCATTCCCTCTCGCCGTGCCACTATTATCAAGGAGAATATTGAAACTCTGCGGCAACAGCTCCGCGCTGAGTGCGCTGATCTCTGTAAGGCTGTAGAGGAAACCCCTCTTCCTCCCCTCCGTAATATCAACCATTCCATACCACTCATTGACGAAACCAAGGTCTATAAGTCCCGGCGGTCCACATGCCCCGAGGCTCTTCGACCCCTTTGGAATAAGAAACGGGATGCCATGATTAATACTGGCCGCTGGGAATACCATGTAGGACCAAATGCGGCCCCGATGTTAATTGTCAAAAAGAAACCTGGTCCAAATGGTGAAGTGCGTATTCGCACTGTTATTGACAAACGAGAGCAAAATGCTAATACGGTGAAAATGGCCTCGCCCCTACCGGACATCCGGGAGCTGCTGGACCGAATCGCACGCCACCCTTACCGAACTGTGATAGATGGGCGTGACGCCTATGAACAAATTAGAGTACATCCTGATCATGTCAACCGTAATCTACTTATGACACCAGATGGCACGATGCGGAGCTTGGTCATGCTCCAAGGTGACTGCAACTCCGGTGCGACCTTCCAACAGATCATGGTAGCTGCCTTATCCTCATATATTGGTGTATTTGTCGATGTCTACTTGGATGACATTCTGATATATTCTAACTCCATTGATGACCACATGAAGCACTGCCATATGGTCTTCAATGTCTTGCGGCAGGAGAAATTCTACCTGACCACACTAGATAAACTCCAATTCTTTGCCGAGAAATTGGAGATTCTTGGGCATGTAATTGATAAAGATGGAATTGTCATGGACCCCCACAAAGTGGACTCTATCATGAAGTGGAAAATCCCTACTAATGCCTCTCTCCTGCATGGATTTCTCGGTGCTGCTGGCTACCTTGCCCCAAGCTGCAAGGATTTACGCCGCCCAATGGGTGTTCTCACACCTCTCACGAGTGCTAAGCGGCCCTGGAAATGGGATGAAGTACACCAACGTGCCTTTGAAGACATCCAACAGATCGTATCGGACTACCGTGATCATCACCGAAGACCCATAAACTATGCCCCTGGAGCCCCACCAGTGAACCTAGTCACTGATGCATCCCTTACTGGTGCAGGCGGAGTAGTAAGCCAAGGTGAAAACCTTGATACTGCTCAGATTGTTGCCTTTTGGAGTGGTAAATTCAATTCTGCACAACAGAATTATCCTGTACATGAACGAGAACTACTAGCCATCATTGAGTCTCTGAAGCGATTCAAGGATCTTTTGATTGGGCTTCACTTCCGCCTATACACGGACCATAAACCCCTCCAGTTCCTTCAATCTCAGTCAAAATTGTCAGCTCGCCAAGCTCGGTGGCTTGATGCCCTAAGTGATTATGATTTCACCATAATGTACCTCCCGGGGAATCTCAATGGTTTCCCAGATGCCTTATCCAGGATCTACAGTGATGAACCCCTAGGTACTGAACGAGCCGAATCCGAATTCATCTCAGAACGGTCTTCATCTGACCCAGGGGTAATCCTATCTAAGGCAATTGCACCACACATGGCTTTCACCCGACCCTTAGACACAGGACCCCTTCCCATTCAACCTCGGGTTCTCCGTACCCGAACACCTCGGCCTGCTATTGCAGCCAAAGCCCGGCCACAACCCCGGAAACTGCCAGTGGCACCAACCACCACAATCACTAAGACCCCGGTGGTGTCCACCCCCCCTGAAACTACTTTAGCCCCTATGGAAAAGCTGAAGTTAAGAATTAAAGTACCAGAACATCTCCGTCAGAAATCAGCTGTCTCTAAGCCGCCACCCCTAGCTGAAAATGTACTTGGCGATGAAATTGACGAGCTAACAAAGAGACCTCCATTACTGGTCTCACTGACCTCTGGATCTGCCCCCGGACTAGTCCTTCCAGACTATCTGGCAGGGAAATATTCTGAAGACCCTTTCTTCTCTATAATTGTGGATTCACCAGAGGTAGCCAACACCCCAGATGGATATCTATCACGGTACAAAAACTTTATATACCAAGATGGGAAGTACCTCTATATGGAGAATGGTCCTTACAGTATTCTTTGTATTCCGGACCTGAAATATCAGGACAGGAGAATCCGGGAAATCCTTATATCACATGCACATTCCTTATTGGCCCACCTGGGACCACAGAAAACCTTTACCTACCTCCACCGATACGTCTGGTGGAAGGATATGTACAAAGATGTGAAGGCATTCTGTACCTCCTGTATCACCTGCAATGCCTCAAAGGCACGGACTCAATTGCCCTTCGGCTTATTATCCACATTGCCAGTACCCTCACGGCCCTGGCAAGCCATTGGTATTGACTTCGTCGGGCCTCTTCCTCTGTCAAAAAACCGTAATGGTGCATTTGATATGATCTGTGTTATCATAGACCATTTCTCTTCTATGGTCCACCTAGTCCCAACCCTACAAACGTATAAGGCCAAGGATATCGCCGAGCTCATGTTTGACAACGTGTATAAACTACATGGGCTACCAGATCGGATCATCAGTGACCGAGACTCCTTATTCACAAGTGTATTTTGGACCCACCTACATAATCTCATTGGGGTAGAATTATGGATGTCAACGGCTTACCACCCTGAAATGGATGGAGCCACAGAGCGGGCCAACCGGACCTTAACTCAAATGCTTCAGCAGTGTGTAAGCCTGAACCAAAAGGATTGGGTCCAACGGCTACCTGCCATTGAATTCGCTATGAACCTAGCAAGTTCTGACACAACGGGATACTCCCCATTTGAACTAAACATGGGCACCCACTATAGAAGAAGGATTGGGAGCTCTGATGACTGTCAAATCAAACTCTGGTTCAGCCAGTGTGTAGATGGGAGACTGTATTTCTGTTTTTATTCAATGGCTGGTTCACTCTGATGGTTGATCACTCTCTAACAAGTTGTGTATGGTATTCAGTGATGGTAAGGTGATGTATGGACTAGCTATAGTCAATGATATATCATGGGATGCTTGTGAAAGGCTTATACGTGTTGTATTGAACTGTTTACTGCTATTTGTGTGTACCTATTTGTGTCCTCCTGGTCAAAATGCGGATTCTAAAGTGGGTTCTGGACTAGTTTAAGCTTGATTCAGTGTGTCAATGTATTTCTTTCTTCTTCTGACTTGACTTTGTTATTACTCACCTTTCCTTGGATGTCCAGCAACTCTAACCTTAGGTCCTGCAACTATCCTTGGTTTAGTATTCGCATAGAGGGCTTCCAGTGACTTAGTCTTAACAACCTTGTATATGACTTAGCTCCAGATGCTTCAGATCAGTACTCTCTTCAGATGCAAGCAAGATTTGTAGACAGTAGTGTATCCAGTAGTGAGAAGATGGGGGGATACAGGAAAATCTACCAGCTTTTATACCTTTCTGAAGGTGGCTGTGTTTAAAGAATATGACTCACTCCTAGGTGAGTCATATGTGAGAACAATAGGTTGGTCAAGGAGGAGTCATTCATAAGGTGGTTGTGTGATAGGTGAGTCATTCATAAAGGGTTGTCAAGGAAGGTGAGTCATTCATAAACAGAAAACAAAAGGGTTGCTAAGAAGGTGTTATCTTTCTTATCTGTGGGTTCTAGAAGTCATTTGTGGCAATGGGAGATGAAATCAAAGGATATTTCCGATCTTGGAGATTAATTTGTTTGTAGTCCAGTGGTTTGGATGTCAACAGCTTACCACCCTGAAATGGATGGAGCCACAGAGCGGGCCAACCGGACTTAACTCAAATGCTTCAGCAGTGTGTAAGCCTGAACCAAAAGGATTGGGTCCAACAGCTACCTGCCATTGAATTTGCTATGAACCTAGCAAGTTCTGACAAACGGGATACTCCCCATTTGAACTAAACATGGGCACCCACTATAGAAGAAGGATTGGGAGCTCTGATGACTGTCAAATCAAACTCTGGTTCAGCCGTGTGTAGATGGGAGACTGTATTTCTGTTTTTATTCAATGGGCTGTGTTCACTCTGATGGTTGATCACTCTCTAACAAGTTGTGTATGGTATTCAGTGATGGTAAGGTGATGTATGGACTAGCTATAGTCAATGATATATCATGGGATGCTTGTGAAAGGCTTATACGTGTTGTATTGAACTGTTTACTGCTATTTGTGTGTACCTATTTGTGTCCTCCTGGTCAAAATGCGGATTCTAAAGTGGGTTCTGGACTAGTTTAAGCTTGATTCAGTGTGTCAATGTATTTCTTTCTTCTTCTGACTTGACTTTGTTATTACTCACCTTTCCTTGGATGTCCAGCAACTCTAACCTTAGGTCCTGCAACTATCCTTGGTTTAGTATTTCGCATAGAGGGCTTCCAGTGACTTAGTCTTAACAACCTTGTATATGACTTAGCTCCAGATGGCTTTCAGATCAGTACTCTCTTCAGATGCAAGCAGATTTGTAGACAGTAGTGTATTCCAGTAGTGAGAAGATGGGGGGATACAGGAAAATCTACCAGCTTTTATACCTTTCTGAAGGTGGCTGTGTTTAAAGAATATGACTCACTCCTAGGTGAGTCATATGTGAGAACAATAGGGTTGTCAAGGAGGGTGAGTCATTCATAAGGTGGTTGTGTGATAGGTGAGTCATTCATAAAGGGTTGTCAAGGAAGGTGAGTCATTCATAAACAGAACAAAAGGGTTGCTAAGAAGGTGTTATCTTTCTTATCTGTGGGGTTCTAGAAGTCATTTGTGGCAATGGGAGATGAAATCAAAGGATATTTCCGAGTTCTTGGAGATTAATTTGTTTGTAGTCCAGTGGTTAAGATGTTTTTGTTGCTGGTTGATAATGGGGACAAGTGCATGGGATGGGATTCAATGCAGAAACAACAGTTTGCATCCATAATAGATGTTCTTGGTATCATTCGATGCGGATTTTTAACAGCTTTCTGGGTGCAGTGGTTCTGAGCAGATCTGGTGTAAACTGACAGAGAAATTCATTTTTTACTGATGGGTGTTGATTCTGATAGTAATATCATTCTGCAGAGTTCAGTTTTGATCTGTTATTCGTGCGCTCAGTACCGTTGGATGCAGATTTTTTATATCTTTCCAGGTGCGGTTGTTCCGAGAGTGGTATAGATATATCAAACATGGTATGGTACCACCTTTAATTAATATATAAACCTGGTAACTTACTGGGTGGTAAGTTACCATGCCTGACATATCAGCCACAGCTCCCAATGCTTCAAAAGAAATGTTGCACTTGGTGGGGTTTGAACCTGTATCCCCATAACAGGGATTTGTAACCAGACTCAAGGTGCCTTTTAACCACTAGGACAGCACCACCCTATGCTACATCCTCTGATTAGTGCTATAATATCTGCTTTTTGATTATGTAAGCGAAAAAATTAATTGTAGCCCTGGTCCCCCTGAGTATGGTAGTGGTGACAGAACCTATGTAGGTGCCTTAGTTGTGGAGGAAAATGCAAAATACTTTCTCAGACGTGAATCTTTTTGTAATTTTCAACATTGAAAAAAAAAAAACCTTCAACCATCCAACCTCCAACCTCCAACCACCCAACCAATCACCCAACCAACCACCCACCCAACCCCATACCATACCATCCATACCATCCACACCATCCATTCCATACCATACCATACCATAACTATGATATCCTCACATCCCATACCCCCACACACACCCAACCCCATACCATCCATACCATACCATACCATACCCCCATACCCACCCAACCCCATACCATACCATCCATACCATCCATACCATCCATACCATCCATTCCATTCCATTCCATACCATCCATTCCATTCCATACCATACCATACCATAACTATGATATCCTCCTATCCCATACCCCCACACCCCCTCCCAACCCCATACCACCCACCCACACCCCATACCACCCATACACACCCCATACACACCACACACACCCCCATACCCCCATACCATCCCATTACAGTATCCACTACTTATGTTCATCCAATAAATATTCTCTAAGTCCACAAGCCAGTGAGGGTACTTATAGAACTAATAAGAGGAGATTTCATAGAGGGTGGTGTGCCCTAGTGGTTAAAGTGCACCTTGAGTCTGCTGACAAGTCCTGTCATGGGGATGTAGGTTCAAATCCCACCAAGTGCAACATTTCTTTTGAAGCATGGGAGCTCTGTCTGATGTATCAGGCATGGTAACTTACCACTGGTAGTTACCAGGCTTGATATATTAATTAAGGGTGGTATCATACCATGTTTGATATATCCACAGTACAGCCTGTGGTGGATGCAAGAGCTGACTGCAAGGACCAGGACAACATGAGAATTTAATGTGAGAAGTATGTGACACAGGAATTCGACATGAGAAGTATGATGGTGTGGGGATTTCATGGGAGATGTATGGCAATGCAAGAAGTATGATGATATGAGAAGCAAGTATGATGATGCGAGACATATGGTGATGTGAGATGTACAGCAATGTGAGACACACGGCAATGCGAGATGTACGGCAATACGAGATGTACAGCAATGCAAGATGTATGGAAATGCAAGATGTATGGCAATGCTAGAAATCCAGGAATACTCTGTAAGTGGAAGTGGGTTGGTCTGTACAAGGCATTGCCCATCAAGGAGGAAAGTTCGGGCCAGTGGGCAGCCTCCAGATGTCTGGGCCAGCCTGGGATGCTGCTGAAAAATCATGCAAGTCAATGTTCTGCTGTGAGGAGCCGTAGCTGTTGGGATTCAAGCACTGGCCCTCAAAGGACGAGAGTCCCAATGGATCAGGGTGCTGCATGCCTTGGTATGGCAGCATTGGATTTCCATAGCCATATGGCTGATGGAGGTGTGGAGCAGATGTGGGGGCTGACAGCAATGAGTGTTGGGGTGGTTGAAAAGTACTGAGGAAGTTGTTGTTCATGGGAGCAAAGGGATTGAATTGAATACAATTAAAGGATGGGGTTCCACCACTGGCATGCACCTGGGCACCCAACCCAAAAGGATCGAGTGCGCCGCCATGGCCAGTCAATCGCGGAACATTAGGCATACCCACGAAGGACATACCAGTACTGCTTTCAGCCACGACAAAAGGATCAAATGATCCTGAGGGGGACTGGAGCTGCCATTAACGTCAGGAGATGTCAACATGTGACTTGGGGCAGGGGCTACTACATCATTGCGAGTTGTAAGGAGCATGTTGGCAGCTGCAGGATTAGCTTCGATGCCACTGGTTATGAGGAGCCCAGGAGCTGTGACGTTACAAGTAGATATGGCAGCAGTAGCTTCAGTTTCTGTGTCACTGGTGACGAGGGGAACATCAACAGACACAGTGCTATGGGCTGCTATAGGAGTGGCAGCTGCCACTGCTGCCCTACTACGCTTCTTGCTCCTACCCTCAGGCTTGCCCGGAATTGGGCATTTACCTTTCCTTGTGCCAGCAATTGCAGGGTCTTGCACATCCTCAATGTCCTCCAGGTATCGCTGCAACAAACGGACCCACATCAAGACCTTCCCATTGCAATCAGTCATAATCGGGACAGAGGCCTGGCCTGCAAGAGACATCTTCATATTGCCTGTTTCACAAAGTTAGGTCAGATTATGTTTGAGATAGTAGAGAATCATTCTACATATGTGCGCTCCATCGATGAATACCAATGATGATATTTGATGGTGCCTTGTGGAATTCGGAACAGAGCAGATGCCAACTGATGACAGAATTCAAGGCATCGCGATCCAGGTTTGCAAAACCTGGCACCACGCCCCAATTTATAATCTCAAGTTGATGTCCATAGAGAAGGTTGGCAAGACTTTGCCAAGGGAACTGTTCCTCAAGACTCACAAACGGCTCTGCACACAAATTACAATATTAGCACTGGTGCCATAGAGCTTGAACACACGATCATACTGAATAATGCCCTTAAGTGCTTGCTGCTCGCTGCCTTGGCCTTTGAGATATCAGTAAGCTCGGCGCGCCAAGCACTCGCTTGCGCAAGTTTGGGATTTAGCTCCACTTGTTGAAGCCTAATGGTTTCATTATTGATGAATATATAAAACTGCCAGATGATATTTCTGAGTGGGTTGTTGATGCTGGTCCAAAACCATCGTGCCGCATTGGATCCATAGAAAACACCATTCCGTGCTGCAGATTTGTCATCCTGTGGTCGCCCGCTTACCATGAGGATGATGGTGTGTGCACCAGCCATTGCTATGGTTTTTGCCTGAACACAAGGTCATCATAAGTTAATTGACACACATTTGGTCAATTTACTCACTCGGGCAACCATTCCATCTTGTTCCGCAGCCATCAAACAGCTTAATCCTGCACCTTGCGATGCTTGCTTGAGATCATCAATCTCAACCGTGACCATCTCAGCTCGCAGGCGGGACAACTGCTCATCTAGGTCACCGATTGCTTCATGCTCGCACTTGAATGCATACCAGGCAGGTGTGATGACCTCCCTCATGTAGTTGCTTTGTTTGCCTTGTAAATATATATTAGGACTGCGAGAATGAGTTCAGAAATCAATGAGAACTCACGATGTCCAACTTCACCCTGAAGAGGATTTGGAGCCTCTTTCATGTATGACCACAACCATCTGTTGAAAGCATTCTTTTCATGTTGACCCTTCTCCTTGTCTACCACAGCATGATTGACGAGCTTGACCTCAGTGACCATAAGAAGCTTAAGCCAGGGATATCGGCTCTTCTCTGCTAGCGCACTGAGATCCTCAAGAAATCGATCCCTAAGCAACCGAGCTCTCAATATGACAGCTTCAGGGACTGGTCCATCAAAGAAGGGAAGGGAAGATGAAATGGAAGGATTGTTGGGCCAGAAGTCAGGATCAAGACAATTGTTGACATCGTCAGGTGCTGCATTCGCAATATGAGTAGCAGTGTTCGAGACAAGCCCACGTTTTTTTGAATTAGCTACCGTGGGCAGCTCTTCAACTTCGCAGACAGAGACACCAGACAAGGGCGACCGATTCCGCCTCAATACACCATGCAAGCTGAATGTATCAGGAAGATGGTGGATAATTTTGTCACTATCTTCATCAGATAGGCTGAGAATGTTGGATGATGGGTGGGGTGTGGAATTATCCCGGGCTGCAGCAAATTTCAGTGGTGACAGAGTACTGAATTGGGGACTTTGAGGCGACATATTGGGGATTGGAGATTTATTGCCATTGAGAGAATGAGTGTGGTTCTGATTCCTTTTGGTCTGAGGCCAAGTGTCACCCAGTGAATGCATCTTTCAATTGTAAGAGCATCAACACAAATTCAAAGAAAATACCCAAATGATTACTCATGTCTGCACTGGGGTAATCCGGTTTTCCCTTCTGGGGCCGCTGGGAAGAAGTTGAAGGCTGAAACTTGTGGAATTGCACAGAATCAGGGGAATGACCTCCATCTTCGTTGTCACTGCCCACCTCATCACCACCACCCTCATCACTGTCGCCCTCATCACCATCACCCTTGTCACCATTGCCCTTGTCACTGTTGCCCTTGTCACCGTCACCATCACTCCCATCTCCATTTGTCCTGATTGGGGCTGAGGGTACTGCAAGATTTGATCTGGCATTTGTGTTCAGCATTGAAAGGGAGGCCAGAAGAGTATTGGCAGGGGTAGTATGAGTAGGAGGATTCATCTCAGGTGTGGAGAAATGACGAGAGGTCAGGCGGGCAGTGGTTGAGCTTTTTGGTCTGACACCAACAGTTGTAGTTGCAGCCACAGATGTCCTGGCTTTTTCAGTTGGCTTCCATTGATGTTTGCTAGTGCAGATTTCTGGCTTGTCAGCCGTCTTGGAGCATTCCTCACCAGCTGATGTGACAGCGGCTTTCTTGTGCTTCAAACTCTTTTGTCCAGAGTTCACAGAAGAGGAATTTGCCACTAGAGCAGGTTTGGCAACTGGAGGCAATTTTATGATCAACTTTTTTTTGGCTGGAGCCTTCAGGCGTGCCATGCAGAGTAGAAGGTATGCAGCGAGCAAGAACTCACCAACGACACCTTTTGCTACTCTGGGTTCGGTTCACGCAGAAAGGTGATCAAAAGTGGAGGTACATGGAGAACTCCAGTATTACATAATGACTATCCATGTAAATAACAAGGCCCATCCAAATCAAGTTCCAGTACTATGCGCCAGCGGTCATTCCGGTAGCCAAAGGTTTCATCTGCTCATAGTGTAGATGATCATTCCACACTGACAGAAGGACCCCCATCCTCCATCACCCACTTCACGATGAGCCAAATGAGCTTGTCGTACAGTCCATTCATTGGCCACATATATACTGCAAATTCCTTCACTTGAGACTGAGGAGGAGGCTCTAGATGACCATGCATCACCATCTCCAAGCGGCACAGATAAGGAGGGATGTTGGATATGGCAATTGACACCAGCTTGTCAAAAAGCCAGGCCTTATCGAAGGACACAATGTCCATGGGATGGATTCGTTCCTTGGCAAGCGGAGGTAGCAATGTTTGATTGCCTCCTGAAAGGTGTGGAGGAAATGTGAGGGTATCAAGGAATCAGTGCTTGAAAGATGATGACGGGTCAGAGTTGTGTTCTTGCCACCATGCGCGTTCAAATGAATGAGATATGGGCATTTCCTGACAGGTTGGTGGGAGAGGAATTGTTGAAGTGATGAGAGGTGCACGTTTCATCATCTCACGGAGATCTGATTGTGAGCGATGATGAGCTATTGCTTGCTCAATGTATCGAGGCTTGAATAGCCAGATGTATGACACCATTTCCATGTAGACATCCTTGACTTGGAACTCGTCCAGTCCTTGAACATCACCCTGGGATATAAGAGTGTTGTAAACCACACCAAGGTGTCGTTGAGACTTGAATGCGAGACACATTGACCATGTTCAGGACCTGTAGTGTTTCTTCTGTTGGATTTTTCGTACACTGAGGCAACCATAAGGCACAAATTCTTTTAGCCAATGTTCCCGCTGAGCACCCTTGGCCAGAGGGCCGACGACAAGGGTATACCACTTATGTATGGGGGTTCGAGCCATCAGATAGGGAATGTCGGTGAAAAGGAGTGGCACCATACTATCACTGGCATCCGCAGCTGATTCTGACGATGGTGCTGGACTGCCAGGGTCACGAGGAGACAGTTGTTGAGGGTAGAGTACAGGAGGAACAGCGAGCAGGTACACATTCTGGATCGTGTCAGGAGCTAGGTCAGGCAAACTGTGAAACAACATTGCCATGAGTAGAACCCCATATTGGTAGTGTAATTTGGGTCGAACTGTGACTCCACACCAGAGATTGGTGGCATTGAGATAAGGGTATTTCTGGGAGACAAGAACATTATGGGTGCGCCAGTACAGCAGGCCAATTTGGCTATTTTCGGCTTAGGTAATAATAACCTCCCAAGGAAGGAAGATGAGATGAGAGAGAGGGAATGGAAAAGAAAATGATCATGAAATATCAAGAATAGAGTCAGAGTACAGTGAATACCCTGGTTTTGCATGTCTCTGCTCAAACTCTCGGCTAATCCCATATTAGTCCAGAGGGACTAACCCACAGGTATAAAATCATAGGTTCATCAATAAGGGAATATATTCATTAGAAACTCCCAATATGAACCCCAGTAAGGCTTGGAGTGTGTTTCCGGTGGTCAGAAAAAGTTGCTGTGATGCATGACTGAGCCTACAGTCGAAATAGGTCAACATATGGAATTCACCATGCAATGCTTGCGACCTCGCATGCATTAATCATAGGTCTGGGAAAACTTAAAAATCAAGATTATAAGGGTTTATTATAGATAAAAATTCAAGCTGATTGGTGCATACCAATCTTAAATTGAATGAGCCAGTAAATCACTTTACTATGTGGGGGCTACAGTCATCATTATTGAGTGTGAATATCTGGTATTTCAAAACATGTTCTTATATACTTAGAGTAAAATTTACTATGTAGTGCTGATATATCTTATCTGACCCAAAAAATTGTTATGTGAATAATGAAATATTGATTTAT